>CAOJBK010621988.1:0-11796 GCA_948294925.1 Codiaeum variegatum | reverse complement strand
TTTGATAACTTTAGGATCCACAAAAATTGGGAGGTGACCCGATGAATAAGTTTCCACAGTATAAACAATGGCCCGAGGAAAACAGATACTCCAACCAAGATTTGCCATGGCTTGATCTAGTATTTCAACTACCCGTTCCTCTGTTCCTCTATGCTTTTCCCAGGTAAATTAATATCCAATCATACCCAAATCCTACAAACCACAATCCTCTACTTCCTTCCAAAATCCTTCAATCTACCACTGAGGATGCAGATGTCTTCCTTCCTTCTTAGATTTCAAGAGTAAGTCTTTGTAGTCCCCAACACACACCCAAGGAAGATTTGAATGATTTGCTAAGTTTCCTGAGATTATCCCATGACTCTATCCTTCATTGATTTTCAGAAGGCTCATAGTAACCAATCAGCCTCCAGTGGCCTATACCCACAATGTCTACCTCCAGGTCAATGAAATGTCTAGAGCAATCTAGAATTGTAGCCTAATTTTCTTCCTTTCAAAGAATCATAAGCCCGCCACTAAGCCCCACAGAATCCATAACACAACACCCTTCATAATTTAGCCTTTTCCTAATATAGCTTTTGAGCTATCAAATTTTATCTCAGAAATAAAGGCAAAATATGGCCTCTTAAGATGGATTAGGTCCATCAGTGATTGGATTGTCTCTAGGTTACCAAACCTACGACAGTTCCAACTTAGGCAACTCATAATGCTTGGTGGGTCTAATTCATAAGACCCACCGCTATCAAGTTTTTTGGCTCATCACCATATGTTTAAGCCATCCCATTACTTGGGCTTTGGTGCCCTTCACTTGGGCCTTTCTTCTCCTCCATTCTTTTCCATTTTTGATCAGTTATGACTAGCCCATTGTCTTCATTATCACCTTCCTTATTCATCCTTCCTTCCATATAAGGATTTACATTTGAAATCACAATTCCTTTTCCATGTTTGTATCCCTTATCTCCCACTCCTTGATTTTTAAGATCACCACAATCTCCTTCTACCTTAGTTCCCTTAATCCAGGTACTTTCCTTATCCACCAACATCCCCTCTCCACCATTTTTAGTCCTCGCCAATTTTCTTTCGACCGCCATCACCAGTGTAAGTCGAAACCACTTTTCTCCACTCTGAGATTAAGATTTCACTGTGTTAGCTTTCAACCAATATCCATACGGCTTCAGTATATCCTGACCAGCATACTCATATTTCTTCTGGCATTTCCTATCAGTGTGCCCTAACATTCGACATATGAAACAGAACATAAAAAGTTGTTCAAAGCAGAAGTCCACCCATAGCCAGTCTTCCCCCTACCTCTTAATTTTCATACGACACTTTAAAAGCTTATGAACATCAATATCAACTCTTACACAAAGTTAGCTTTTCTATATACCACTAAAATTATTCTTGTCAGCTTCAGTAAAACAACCCATATAATTACCTAGATTTTTTGGCAATTGTATTACATTCGATCTTGACACCATTAAAGAGGTTCGCTTTGATGTTGTACGAGTTCTAGTAAGTACTTTTTCCCTTTCATCTGTTAATAAAGTTCTGAATATTGGCTCTAAGGACTCTATTTTTCACATCTCCATTGTTGAAGATTATTGTAAAGCAACTTTTGTTGATTTTCAATCACTAGAAAGTGACTCGAGTCCTTCTGTTAGCTTTCTCTCGAACTCTGAATCTTCCAGGTTACATGGTTCTGATCCTCCAGAGGAATTTATTAGCCCAGAACCTGTTTTGGAGAGTGCACCCCATGATACATCTGTTCAAGAAGCCTGCTGTGATTTTGTAATTTTTTTGTTGATGCAGATGTTGTTTGTTATGGCTCTAGTGACATTGTTGCACCTAGGCTTGATGTTGCTATTGCTATTATTAATTTTGTTTCAGATGAGTCTGTCACACCTTTACTGCCCAGCTCACCTTTTCCAATTATTGAGCAACCTTTTGCTTTGCTAAACACTGTATCGAGTCAGCAGCCAGGCTCATCTTCTCCCGTTCTGTGTCTAATAGCTGCTATACATTCGTCAGACAATGTCGTGATTCTTTTTGATTCAGAGAGTATAGGTATTATCCCCAATTCTATGTTCATAAGAACAACTCCCAGTAGGAAAGAAAGAGCTTATAAAATTTTGAATTCTCTTATTGATCCTACTGTTGTTAAAAATTCTAAAGTTAAGAAGTGAGGTGGTAGGGGCAGTTTTCCTTCTTCTACTATTGTTTTCGATCTTATGGACAGTGGTATAATATGTAGCAATGTCTACTTTGAAAACACTCTTCATAAAAATGTTATGGATTTTATGTCGAAGGCAGCAGAAACTTTATCTTTGGGGAAGCAATTAAGCTTCAAATTTTTTGCTAATGATGTTGAGACTATGCAAGTAATTTCAAATCTCATCAAAAGAGGTGTGACTTTGTGGCAGTAGTCGTAAGCCTAAGAAATTTTTTCTCTGATTCTCTTGCATCTTTTCTATGGTTTCCATTATTTCGTAGAATAGTAGAGGTGTTGGTAATTCCCGTAAGCACATGCAACTTGGTAATCTTCTTTGAAATCATAAGGCCAATTTTTATTCCATTTTGGAGTCTAAATGCACTTTTATAGGCTTCCCTCTCATCCGTAGTATATGGGGCATGGGTGATTTTGAGTTGTTATTCAGTCCTTCAAATAATAACTCAGGTGGTGTTATTCTTTCATGGAACAAAACTATTTTCTCTATGGTTTCTTCTTGTGTACATAAATCTTGGTTGGCTTTACATGGTGTTTTTATTGCAGGGAACCTCCAATGTGTGCTGATTGCTATTTATGTACCCTGTGATGCTCATTCTCAAAAAATACTTTGGGATGAAATTCTTGCATTTCTTGAGCCTATTCCTGATGTACCTATTCTGGTTATAACAAATTTCAACCAAGTGATTTCCTTGGAAGACCGTAATCCTCCCTCTGGCCTTTCTACTAGGTCTAAGAACTTTGCAGATTTTGTTAACTCTGGAGCTCTTATAGACTTTTCCATTAAGGGAAGCATGTTCACTTGGTGCAATATACTTTCTATGAGTAGAATTGATAGGGCTTTAGTGAATGACGCCTAGTCTTTGCTTTTTCTAAGCTCGCAACTTGTCTCTTTATCTAAAGGGCCCTCTGATCACAATCCTATTTGGTTGAGTGACTTCTACCTCAATTCTGGTCCTCGACCTTTCAGAACTCTTAATTATTGGTGGTTCTATTCGGATTTTGGTACTTTGGTGAGTAATTTTTAGAATTCTTTGCTGGCCTTTTGCCTTTTTACTCCAAGCTTAGAAAGCTGCGTCACTTTCTCAAGTGTTGGAATCATGATGTGTTTTGTAATGTTGAAAATTCTCTTCATAATATAGAGTCTCTTATCCATAATTGGGATTTGATTTTTGAGCATAGACATCTTACTCATTCAGAGGTAGACAAAGTTTTTTCTCTTAAGTCCAACAAACAGCTCCTATTTAAGCATTAAGAGAGCACTTGGCTAAAATGTCTCATTTTTTTGGTGCATAAAAATATGAGATTATTTCACATTCATGCTACCAATAGATGGAGGAAGAACTCTATTTTGAGCATCATTAGTGGTGAGTCTATTTTACAGGACCAAACATCCATCTCTCAAGCCTTTTTCGAGCATTTTTCCTCTCGTTTCAACAAGGACCCAATTCTTAATGCTTCCATTGAGGGTCTTAATCTTAGACAACTTTCTGATATGCAAGCCTCTAATCTTGAGAAGCCTTTTACTATTGATGAGTTAAAATCGGCAGTTTGGTCTTGTGGCTCTACCAAGGCTCTTGGTCCTGATGGGGTTAACTTCTTTTTCTACAAAAAAATCTTGGCATTTTATTAAGGCTAATCTTTTAGCTCTGGTTAATGACTTCTTTTTGTCATGTACTCTTCCCTCTGAGATTAAAAGGTCCTTCATTCCTTTAGTTCCCAAAATAGTTAATGCTTCTTGTGTGGAGGATTTTAGACCCATCTTTATAGTTCATAGCATCTATAAGATCATTTATAAACTTCTTGGCAATAGGCAAAAAATTGTTGTTGGGGATATAATTAGCACAACACAATCAGGTTTCATCGTAGGTAAACAAATTCTAGATAACTTTTTAGTTGCTAATGAGATTATCTATTCTAGCAGGAAAGAAAGAAGGCCTTGTACCTTGTTTAAAATAGACTTCGAGAAAGCCTTTGACTATATCAAATGGAGTTATCTTATTGGGGTCTTGTATCAATTTGGCTCTTAATGGTGCAGTTGGATTTTGGAGTGTCTGGACAAGTCTAAGGCATCCTTGCTCATTAATGGAATACCTACTAAAGAGTTTAGATTTTTCAATGGTGTAAAGTAGGGTTGCCCTCTATCTCCCTTTCTATTTATTTTGGCTGTTGAACCTCTCTCTGCACTTATTTCTAAAATGCATATTGGCAAGCTTTTCACTGGATTCAATGCTTCTACCTCGGGGCCTATTGTCTCTCATATGCAATTTGCATATAATATGCTGATATTCTCTAGTCTTGTCTCTTTAGAATGGGTCTCATTGGCTGGCATGCTTCAGTGTTTTTCCATAGCTTCGGGCTTGAAGATTAACTTCCATAAAAGCACCTTGATTGGTATTCGGGTTGGCAAGGAAGTTATTATGGATATTGCCTCTATCATCTTTTATAAGGTGGACAAGCTCCTTTTTACTTACTTCGGTTTACCTTTGGGTGCCTTCCCAAATCGTTTGTCTACTTGGGCTCCCATTATTACCAAAATCAAAGCCAAACTTTACTTCTAGAAAGGGAAGATTCCCTCTCAGGCCGGTTGACTCTCTCTTATTAAGTCTTGTATAGCTTCACTACCAATCTACTATAGCTCGATCTTTAAGATCCCGATATCTATTTCTAATGCTATTAACAAGCACATCAGAGCATTTTTTTTGTCAGGGGGACACTGTGAGAATAGATTGCAACAGGTTAATTGGTCCTTACTTTCTCTTCCTAAAAGATTTGGAGGCCTAGGCATCATTGACATTGAAGACCACAATCATTCTCTTCTTTTTAAATGGCTTTGGCTATTACAAGGTATGGGTGAGCCCCTTTGGAGTTCTGTTATTTTCAAGAAACATAGCATTTCTCAAGTTGATTTCATCCCTCCTATTCCTAGTGCTAGATATTCAACAATTTTGAAAGGAATTACCTCTTTTCTTAATTCTGATAGTGTCTTTGGTGCTTTGATTTCGCGGAATTATAGGCTTTCTATTGGCGATGGTTCTACCATTTTATTTTGGCTTGACATTTGGTGTAGTAGCACATCTTTGGCATCTGCCTTTCCATCTCTTTACACTCTCAGCAGCCAATAGTGGGGTACTTGATTGGGAACACTTAGTATTGGGACCTTCTCTGGTGTTGCCCCTTGCTTGATGATGACCTCCAGTTTGGCACAACCTTCTTGGTGTCATTAGTAGTCGTTGTCCTTTAAAGTCTCGTGCCGGCACATTGACTTGGGCTTTTAACTCCGATGGTGGATTTTCGATACGTAGTCTCTATTTGGCTATGATGAGTTCACATTTCCAAGGTACTACCCCTTATTTTCTTCCTTGGTGTAATTTCATTCCTGCGAAAGTTGATATGTTTGGTTGGTTCATGGTTAATAATGGTTTAGCTATAAAAGACTTTCTATTTTCTAGAGGCATTTGTCCTATTGGATCTAATTTTTGCAGTGTTTGTGGTAATTTTGGTGAAACTATTAAACACATCTTTTTACATTGTCCTTTTACCTAGAGGGGTTTGGAGTTTCTTCCTTGACTAGTGGGGGATTACATTGATTATGTCTAAGGAGTTACTTATTTTTTATGGTCTTTGAATGGGTTTTGTTTTTGGTAAATTTCAAAAGAAAATTTGGAAGACTCTTTCCATTAGCTGGTCTATTTGGTTGCACCGAAATGAGGTCTCCTTCAACTCAACTGCTGCAAACTTTGAGACATGTATTCGTCTGATTTTCCTCCGATGTTGGATTTGGGTCAAAGCCTTTGCGCCACAATTTCCCTATGATGTGACTGCTATGTCTATCTCTTATGCTGTGGCACATGTTTAGACGTTGCTCTTTTCTTGCTTAACTTGTATCGCTTGTTCTATTTGTTCTTATTTCTTTACTTTTCAGGTTTGTAATTCTCCCTAGTTTAGTTTTAGGAAGGAGTTTTTTCATCACCTTAACCTCTCCAGTTTTGGAAAAATTTCCCCTTTATTAATAAAAGAGTTATTATTAAAAAAATGGCAAAAAAAATACTAAATGTCATACGTCGTCTGTGTTTCATCAATTAACTTTGGGTGCCAAACTGCGTTTGGTTATACGTCTTCTGTGTTTCATCGGTGCAACCTATTGTTGTGACGGCACGCCATCTACGACGTGACATAGTCCACCGACGTGCGGTACTGGAGGCCACCTTAGTCATGATCATGCTAAAGGGAGGAGATACAGAAGACATTCAATATTTTTTTGCAATTTATCTGTGAATATTTATATTTATTGTGTTTTATTTATTGATTAATTAATACGTTTAGTACTTATATTATTATTGCTTTATTATTTTATTTTTATTTTATTTGATCTTATTTATCATTAATAATCATAATATATAGTCAATTTAAACATTTTACTCCACATCACATATTAAACATACATAATAATTATTCAAATTCATGAATTAATTAGTGTAATAAAAAAAATTATCATCCCATAAATAATAAATAGAAATTAGTATGCATAAGAAAATCTAATATTAAAAAAATAAAAATAAATAATTTTTTTTTCAAAAATAGCTGATACCTTAAGAAGAGAGGATTTTTTTTTCAATTTATTAATAATACCATATGTTTAACATGTGATACTACATGCTACCACATGTTAAACATATGATTTTGTGTTATTTTTTTACTTTCTAAAACATATGATTTTATGTTATTTTTTCACTTTCTGAAAGTTATTTCTCAGTAAAAAAAAAAAAAGAAAAAAAAGAACGTGGACTTGTTTTTTTCTTCAAAATCACATGTTATACGTATTGTATTTTTTTTTGTTAACACATCTATGTAATTTTTTTGAGAAAATGACACATTTGAGTCATTTCCTCTCATATGTACACAGTGACCGCATCCATCAAATACTGGGGTTGAACAGAATTGAGAATTGTGTCCACTAACACTACATTTGTTTTGATCAACAGAGATTGAGTTCAACTTGCGCATTAGTTCCCATTTATTATTTAATATCTTCATTTAATTGCCTTAAAAACTATCAATAAATCAATCTAAGCTTTCTATTAGAGTTCAAACAATTTTCGGAAAAATATCAGACATAAGAGCAAGTCTAATAGTATTCTCTATTCTATTCTCTATTTTATTATAAAACATTCACTCTTTAATTTTAATTTGTCAAAAATCAAGTATGTGTTCTAACAATATATTTGATTTCACTCTCTATTTCTAATTTTTTTAAAAGAAAAATACTAACAAATTATTTAAGAGTCAATTTCTCAATTCTTAAATCTAAGGAGAGAGAATGTGGCTCCTTAAAACTTTTTAAGTAAGAATGTAAAATTAAGAGACTGTTGGAAAAACTAAAATTAAAATCTACTCCCTAAAATAAAGAAGGAGTCTCATTTAGGAGGCTGTTGAACTTGACCTAATATTTGAAAAAAGATAATTATATTTAGAAAAAATGTATAAAAAATTATATATATATATATAAGATCTAAACACACACGTTAATTATAAGCATCACATTAAAAAAATGATTTTTGAGTAATGTTTATCCACTAAAATATTAACTATATAATGGTATAATTGTAATTAATCAAAGATAAGCTGAGTTAGCTTCTAGTTAGTTACAAGCTAATGGTTTTACACACAAATACATATGTTATATAAGGTAGCAGCTTAATGTATTGCTTTCTTTCTCTGTAACTGAAGATCATCTTCTCACTCTAATAACAACTCTCTCTCTCTCTCTCTCTCTCTCTCTCTCTCTCTCTCTCTCTCTCTTCTTCTTCTTCTTCTTCTTGCTCTAAGCTTCATGATTCTTCTGTGCTCATTTGCTTCCATTCCTTATTCTTTCTTGAACCTTTTCATGGTATCAGAGCCATGACAGCCTAAGGCTTGATTTTTCTTTTGTTTAATTAGATCATGAAAGCTATAATTACAGAGGATCGAAGCTAAGTAATTCCCATAATTCAATTCTTGTCAAATTCTTATGAATTATGTTGATTGTTTCTAGTTAATGTTGAAGTTGATAGTTAAAATAGATAAACGATCAAAGAAAGCATGTTTTTCCATATATGTAGTTGTGTTTTTTGGTTGAATTGAAGTTGTTAGTTTCTAATCTAGGTCTTGAAGTTGTTTGGTTGATTAGATCTGAAAAGTTTTATTTGTTATTCACAAAATTACTCAACCAAGATCAGTATTGAGAAAAGAAAACGCCAGTTGCTACTAATCAAATCTCTTCCGGTTCTTCTGGATCACAGTATACACTTGTGTTTCTTCCTAAAATCATACTTGATGAGAGAAATTATTGCACTTGGTTATTTCGCATGGAATCTTTCGTGAAAGGTCTATATGTGTTTGGTTATGTGGATGGTTTTGTGTCATGTCCTGATCACTAGATTTTGGGAGAAGATGGCATTACTAAAATTCTAAATTCTTTGTTTCTTAAGTGGAAGGTTGATGATCAAAATATAGTAAATATAATAGGGCAGGCCTTGAGCCCTAGGGCTATGTCATATGTTGTAAGCAGTAACTTAGTAGTTGAGATGTGGAAGTGATTGAAATTTAAATTTACAGGTAATAATAAGTAAAATATAATGCAACTGAAAGCCAATTTGCAGAGGATTAAGAAAGGTACTAATACAATTGAAGTGTATCTGGAGAAAATCAAAAGTGCTAGAGATGCTCTAACTATAGTAAGGGTTGATTTGAAGGATGAAGATATTGTGATTAGTGTTCTAGAGGGACTCCCACCTGAGTATACTTCCTTTAAGACTATCATTAAGACTCAGCCAACATATACTAGACCAGTCATAAAACACTGCTTAAAGTTACAGAATATGATATTGAGCATATTCATCAATCTTCTGCCTTTTTTCCTTGACTGCAATGCTAGCTATAAATCGGTCCATTCCTAATCAACCTTCTCACATTACATAAGCTAATATCCCCTTTAATCAACATTCTTTTTCCCAATAACAAGTCTTTTCTAATACCAATCCCAATCCCAACACTTATTCTTTGAGTTCAACTAACCTTTCTCATACATAACATGAACAATGCACCTCATGGTTCCCATCCAGATTATTGTTCTGATAATATGTCTCGACATAAAGGGTTTTATGCTACTAGTAGAGTTTCTGGGGGGAGAAGTAATGGTAAATGTATGGTTGGTAGTTCTGGAAGAGGAAATAGTTTTCCTTCAGTTAATTTTGCTGCTTATCAGTTGTGTCATCAGTTTGGTCATAGTGCAAGAACCTATACCAAGCTTTCTAGTTTTCCTAATTACAATACTAGTGTGGAATGCCAATTCCGTAGGAGCAGAAATCATACTGATGATAGGAGCTTTCATTTAATTTGTTTTCCTAATCAAAGAAGTGACAGTTTTCAACAACAAAGGATATTTCTAAGTCAGCAACAACATCAGTCTTCAGGCTCTATGTCCATTGAAAACTTGCCTACTAGACTCAAGGTTCAGAAGGCTCACATAGTAAGATGCAAGGCAAGACAGAAGATAATATGGCTAATTTGGCTTCTTTTCCAACCTTGAATTCTCAAATTCAGCAGCTTAAGACCTCTTATTCTGGCATTCTAGCTCGTACTAGTTCATCTATGAACTATTCTTTAGATTTTTCATTAACTAATGCTCATCCAATAGCCATGTTTGCTTCAACAACACCTTGTTGGTTTGCAGATTCTGGTGCTAATGCTCACATGACATCAGAAGCTAGTATTCTCGCTGATATTACTAACTTTCCAACTACTGAGCAAGTTACTATTAGCAGTGGTAAGGGATTTACTGTCACTTACATGGGTAACTCTACTCTTGGTACTTTAGCTTTATCCAATGTTCTTCTTGTTCCTAAGCTTGTTCCTAATATGCTTTATGTGTATCAATTGTGTAAGAAAGATAATATTACAATAATACTTGATGATGTTGAATGTGTGATACAGGACAAACATCTAGGTCAAGTGCTTGACAAAAGACATAGTAGAGAGGGGTTATATCCTATACCTTACATAGTTTTGCCAGCATATTCAAGAGAATAAAACAAGTAACACTTTTACTTCTAATAAACTAAGAACTATTGCTGCTTTTCTTGGGAAACAAGTGCAACATTCTCTTAGGCATAAGAGGCTTAGTCATGCTTCCAATTCTGTGGTGTCTACTATGTTAAAGAATTCAAAAGACTCTAATGATGTGTGTGAATCTTGTTTGTCTGGGAAGTTCAGTAGGTTGCCCTTTCTAGATTCTAGTAGTTAGACTCAATTACCTTTTGAGTTAGTACATTCTATTGTATGGGGTCCAACAGCTCAATACTCTATAGAAGGATATAGATATTATGTGTTGTTCATTAATGATTGTATAAAATTTACTTGGATTTATCCCTTAAGAAACAAGTTAGAAGTGTTTACTCATTTTAAAAGTTTATGTGTTTTTGTTGCCACTCAATTTAATGCTCAGGTTAAGTGTTTTAAAACTGATGGTGGAGGAGAATACATGAGTTTCATGTTTAAACAATTTTAAGTGAAAAAGGTATTTTGAACCAGGTTTCTTATCCTTACACTCCTCAAAAGAATGGTGTTTTTGAGAGGAAAAATAGGCATGTCAAAGAAACATCACTGACTTTATTACAACAGGCTAGTTTACTTCTTGATTTTTGGAATCATGCATGTGCTTATGTATTTTATTTGATAAACAGGATGCCTACACTTGTGTTAGACATGCATTTTCCATTTGAGAAACTATTTAACAAGTTGCTTGATATTTCTATTCTTAAGGTGTTTGGTTATGATGCTTATCCCTTAATGACACCTTATAATACACATAAGTTACAAGCTAAGACTAAGAGATGTGTTTTTTTGGGGTTTGCATTAGGATATAAGGGATTCATTGTGTATCATACAACTTCTAAAAGGTTCATTATTTCTAGCCATGTCAAGTTTGATGAAACTATATTTCCTTTTTAAGTTCATCTTTTTTCAGCAATGAGAAAGTTCATCCATTCAGATAACTGTGCCTTTACAAGCTATTGTGCTATCATATAACCCCTTAGTCTCTACCTCTCATCAAATTGTAAATGTCCTACTAGATTCTTATACTGTATCAGGTCAGTGTTCCTCTTTTCCTGGTCATGTTTCACCAAGTTCTACTTCTACTTCTCATTCTCTTAATATAATTCCTGCTAGTGATAATATTGTCTCTCATGCTAATTACAATGATGAAGTTCCTATTTCTAATAATGTTAAACATGTTGATGCTGTGGAGGAAGCCGTAGTTTATGTTCAAAAGATGTTCATGTTCAGGATATTGATCCAGTGGTAATTACTTCTAGTGATATTGTGGATGTCAATGTTGTTGCAAATAGTAAGATTCCTAGTTCTAATAATGTTGAGTTTGTTGCTAATTCCATTAGTGTTGTATCAGCACAAGTTGATGGTTTGGTTACTATTCCAATTCAAAGTTTGTATGATAACTATGAAACACATTCTCGATCTCTTGATGTTATGGTATTAACTTAGCCAGTCTTATTTCATGTTATTGGTAATACAGT
>CAOJBK010621781.1:0-12128 GCA_948294925.1 Codiaeum variegatum | reverse complement strand
TTACTGACGCAATTTATGCGTCAGTAACTCGTCAGTTTTTAAATTACTGACGCATTAATTGCGTCAGTAACGCTGATTTGCCCGCGAATTCAAGCTAAAAAAAATTCATTTTCCCTCCTTTTAATTACTGATGCGTTACTGACGCTCACAAGCGTCAGCAACTTTTTTTTATTTGTTTACTGACGCATTTCTAACGCGTTTCTGACGCAAAATTATTTACTGACGCTTTTATTTCGTCAGTGATTGCGTCAGTAATTACTTAAAAAAATTTTTTTTCCGTCAGTATTGCGTCAGTAAATCCACTTTTTGCGACAATATTTACTGACGCAAAAAATTGCGACAGTAAAATTCGACAGTATTTAATTTTTTTTTTGTAGTGTCATATTTCCAGCTATGAAACCTTTTAGTGATATGCCGGTGCAATAAAATAGAAGATTAGCGATTAAAATGAAAAAAAATAAAGGTTAGTGATCAAAATGGAAAAACAAGCAAATGTTAGTGATCACCAATGTTTTTTACCCTAAGCTCAGCAAAAATAAGTTTAGTAAAAATCAATTTTAATCAGTAAAAATAAATTCAAAAAACCCAAAAAATCAATTATAATCAGTAAAAATCAGTTTTAATTAGTATAAATCAGTTCAGTAAAAATCAATTCTAATCAATGAAAATAATTTTAGCTCATTAAAATCAGGTGAAAATAACAGAGATGTTGATCAAGTAAATTTAACTGTCATTACATAGATTCAACTTGTCTCATACATTTTTAAAAGGCATGATAACTACTAAATTTAAAATTTTTTTTCTCTTTTATCTTAAAATTTCCTTTTTTTCTCTAAAATCTTTGAATTTTTTTTTATTTTATAAATAAAATAGTATTATAAGGAAATTGAAGCAAAAATCTTGGCGTAATTTATATATTGTGACTACAGAATGGAAAAAACTTACCTACACTAGGTGTATGAGCTAATCCCATGTACCAAAGCAACAGAAAATAAGAATTTTTAAGTTTTATGATGAATTTACCCTTTTTTTGCCAAGTGAAAAGATAACCATACCCTTTTTATTCAAAATCTCCTTCTTTCATTGGCTTGGCGGTGTACGTAAGTCTTCTCCCTACAAAATTTCTAATATCAAACTCATATTAGAGAGAAAAAATAAAAATTTTCATACCATCAATTTTTTCCTCCTTCATTCATTTTCTTTTATTAAACATAGAAATAATGATGTAAAAAATCTTATTTTCATTTTTTTCTGCTAGATCAATCTAATGTTATAAATAAGATTGCTAGTTGTTCTAGACTGTTGTCGGATACAGGGCACAGCTCGCTTAAGAAAGCAGCGAATCCGCGCTCAACTTGCAACAAAATACTCAGCAGACGAAGCAAGTACAACAATGATCCTATGCTAATTTGTTAATGCAAGTCGATCCAGTTTCAACAGATTTAAGAAACTCAAAGGCAATTCTAATCAGAAATACAACCATAATAGATATAATTGGGTATATCTCGGTTAAGATTTTGCAAGATGCTTATGAAAAAAGAATGAAGTCATATGAATCTTCACTCCTCGGTAAAGTCATATGAATCTTCACTCATCGGTAAATTAATCTTGAACAAGGGTAATAAGCCATGGAAGTTCTCAGATTTAAAGGCCACCATGAATAGGATTTAGGGTTGCAAGCACAATGGAGACTGATATCTTTGGCAAAGGGCTTTTTCCATGTTTTATTGGCATCAAAGGAAATCAAGGCAACTATTTGGAGTAGAAGAGCTACTGCATTAAAGCCAGGATTGTTTCACATTCAGTGGTGGGTTGAAGATTTTGATCCTGCAATTCAAAAATCATTGAATGCTCAGATATGGGTTCAACTCTATTCTCTTCCTTAGGAATAGTGAGATACACAAATATTAACTAATATAGCAAAAGCCATTGGTATTCTGATGAGAATTGATAAGGCCACTTTAGAAGGCAACTTTGGGCATTATACACGCATGTTAATTGATTTGGATTTGACTGAAAAAATTCCTGAAACTTTAAGAATTGAGATGGAAGGGAAATAAATATGGATTGATATTGAATATGAGAACTTGCCAAAGTTTTGTAAAATTTGCTCAGTTGTGGGTCACAATGTTTATGAGTGTAATAGAAACAATAAGCCAGATAGCAACTCAGATAAAACAGACAATAAATCTAGACCTAAGTCATTAACTCGAAGGTTGCAAAGAAATGGACAGCCCCACAATTCTATTATCAACTACTTTTAAAGCTTTTGTTGCTATTGATCCCAACAATACTGAGGGGAATTGCAAGCATGTTAATGAAGAGCCTGATGTGTTTTCTGAGAATGATACACCAAACACGCCTAGAGAATTGGGTACTCTGCATATGAATACTCATTCTTTGACTGATTGGCATAAAATTGTCACCTTAGAACATAGTGGTTCACCTAAGCATTCTGAAATTGACAAGGGTAAAGTTGTGGCTCCTGAATCTTCTATTGGATTAGATAACGCTTCAAACTATAACCCGCTTGTAATGAATTGTTTCAATCCTAAAAATAAATCTTGGACGAAATTGTTTGATGAGCCAGAAGTTATTGATA
The DNA here is from genome assembly GCA_948294925.1 of Codiaeum variegatum. Lineage (NCBI taxonomy): Eukaryota > Viridiplantae > Streptophyta > Magnoliopsida > Malpighiales > Euphorbiaceae > Codiaeum > Codiaeum variegatum. Next base: position 9,526 of record CAOJBK010621781.1, on the reverse strand, counting down.
TTGCTCCTCTTAATGTCAGTTATGCTTTAACCGATTATGCTTTTAATGATCATTGGCAGGATCATGAAAACAAAGATGAAGTACCTTAGACAATTGTTAAAAAGAATAGATATATAGATGGCCGACAAGAATCAGGAAGCTTCCATTAAGATTTAGAAATTTTTTATTGGCTTCTTGTGGATTTTTTATATGTTTACTTTACCCTCTTTTCCTTCTTTTTTTTTTATCTTTTTTTTTTCTTTTAATAATATGGAGTTTGACTTTAACATTTACTTTTTTAAAAAAAATAGAATTGCTATGTATGTAAATTTGGTTAAAGATTTGCTTGAATTTCATTGGAATGCTATTTTATGAAAAAATTTTGAAAGAAAAATTTAAAAGTCAGAATAAAAGAGAAAAAAAATTCAAAGTTTAAGAATTATTTAATAATTAAACCTAATATTGAGCATGACACTTGAGAATACTGAAGTACCGAACCAATTTAGTATTGTATTATAAAAATTTTAGTAATTTAGTGGAGAATTATACCGAACTATACTAAAATTTTTAATTTGATACGGTATTGATTCTTAGCTCATATCCGAATCAAAAACCTATCGAACTGAAATATATTATATCGATCTGAAAGTATCGATACCGAATCAAGTATTAACATAATATTACATATATTTTTAGTATTAATTGATCAACATACATATAAAATCTTTAAAATATAAATTCTAGACCCAAGTTATATTAATTAGACATGTATATAATATCAATTAATTTATATTTATATAAAATTCATTAGCATTTAATACTTAAATCTATTATACATATAAATTAGACTTATAATTACATCAATTATATAAATAAACTTTAATAAACCTATTCAAATTCAAATCATAAATATAAGAGTGAGTATGTCATTCGGGAATATCGGGTCGAAACGAAATACCAAACTGTTTTAATATTATATCGAACAAATACCGAATCATTTTAGTACTGTACTGTAAAAATTTTAATACTTAAAAAGAAAATTGTACTAAATTATACAAAAAAAATTAATTTTGTGTAATATTGGTACTTACCTTAGGACTGACTTGAACTGAATTGTGCTCAGCCCTTAAACCTATTTAAAACAAATTAGATTAAAATACAACACATTAATTTCAATTCGGTGATTCTCCTTTGAAGATTTAATGCTAATTAATTTTTTTTTTCTATTATATGAAGAGGGAATTGGATACCTCTAAGATAAAAGAGGGAAATGCAATGGCATAGTTAATTATGATTATTTAATTTACAAATTAATCAAAGGAAAATTTTTTTTCTTAAAGTGGGTTTTGTATAAAATTATCCATCAATCTGAATTAATTACGTACTTATTCTCCACCAATACCGGTTTAAAATATCATAACAAAGAACAATTTGGTTAATTTAAAATTAGATTTTGTATAATTATTATTATTACAACTAGAATTATTTTTTTTTTCTTATGATGGTACTTATGCAGAAATAAAGGAAACTTTTCTTATAGAGAAAGAGAGATCAATTGGCTAAATGAGGAATAAAATTAAAAGTTAATTGAGAATGATTTTAATTCTTATCTACCATTAAATTTTATGCCTAACTTTGATTAAAAATATAGATGGAATAAGGCTATCTTTGCTGATGCAAAGAATAAAGTGCTAAATTCCCTTATAATGAGAGATCAATTCCCTTATAATAATGAGAGACCGAATTTGAAGAGAATTTTAATTCTAGGATTCTTAATATGAAAATGATATGATTAATATTTAATCAAATCATAATCATGTTCTAATGTAAAGCTACAATTAAGATTTTGTAAAAAAAAATACACATATTCTACTTATATATTCTTCAATAATTATATCTCTGATTCGTTACTTGATTAAGTAGTGATAACTCACTCCTAGAACGGTAATTCCAAACAACCATGATGGCCTTCTAGACCTAATTTATGGGTCATACCCTTGAACAAAATCCATCGGACAGACCCAAGATGTCTCCCATCAAGGGGTCAGTCTTACCGTCATATAGGTATAGGTCGACCGACAAGGAAAAACTTTACATGGAGGGCCCTATCACTAGATCTTGGAGCAATCTAACCACCATGTAGTGTTAGGAACATAATTGACAATAGTAAGATTTTCCTCGAATTAAGAGGAGTCGCTTGAAGTAAGACCCGTCCAAAATCATGCCTAGAGTTAGTAACCGCAGGACAGAGAGGCAACGTCCCTGGATTATGCGTCGTGGATTTCGCCACTAAGAGATATGCGCCCAGGCATTTGAGGCGTTATCTCCACTATCTCGAGATTACATGAAAGTAGTCATTGGAGGTCTCCCTATAAATACCTTAAACCTACACAAGGAAAAGGTTAATCATTCGTTCACATTTACTCTTTATTATATTCTTTATTCTCTCTAGAATTCTTTATTGAGTTATGTATCGGAGTGTTTACTTTTAGACATTACCTTGTACTCTTAATCATGGGCGGATCTATGTGGGTAGGTGTGGGGCAGGTGTCCTCACTGAAATTTACCATTTACTCTCAAAATTTCACATATTTTTAAATCTGCCTCCTTTAATTTTTATTACTTTGCCCCATTAAGAATTGCAAATTCCAAATGTGGAATTTTTTTCATGTAGTTTTAAAATTATATCTTTAAATTTATACCATTTTTAGGTTTAAATAATATCAAATTAAAAAAAAAAAAGAATTTTAATGTATATTTTTTTTATTATTTTATTTATAAATTATATGTGTGTGATTAAGTATGGATACAAAAATTAATTGTCCCCATTGATAACTTTTTCTAGATCTGTCCCTGCTCTTCTTGTGTTATTTCAAGGGTCTTACCTCGAGTACGAGATATGAACAACAGGTCGTCTTAAAGATCATACTGAGACTTGAGACATCAAGTAGTTCATGAGAAATTTTTAATATTACTATAATTATAGATGAAATCGGTTTTACCGATTATACTCAAGTGAGTTGCATGTATTTTTATAGACCTACTAAACAACAAAATTATAAACATTAATTATTGATACAGGTCTATCCAAAATGGGTCAAGAAGGATCTGGGCCCCAGAGATATACACAGGCCCGAACTACAAGTTAGAAACCCTAGTCCATAATACTTTCATTAACCTTCTTTAAGCATAGAAGGCTTCGGCCACTTGCCAAAGAGATAAGAAAGGCTTCGGAGGATAACCCGGGAAGGGAGCCTTCGAACCTTTGTCCTGGACACGTGTCCCTACTCTTGATAAACATCAGGCCATGTTCATCGTAGACACTTCCACGTGGACCACTCACAATGTGCCACGTGGCCCCAAGAACCTTTATATATAGTACATGATGTCACACTTTTCAAGGTACATTCGCTAAAACCTTAAACTACTCAAATATACTTTCTTAAGGATTCACAGTGAGTCCAAAGCATACAAATCCATTACTGACTTGAGCGTCGGAGGATCATTGCCAGACACACGTCTGGCCCTCTTAGCTCATTATTATTCCTTGTGCAGGTATCTACATTCTATTGGATTTAGGCCCAAGATCAAAAGTTGTTAAGTCAATAACTTATCAATTGGCGCCGTCTGTGGGAAACTTTCTTTCATTGAATACTTTTCTTGATCTCAAATAGCCTAATTCATTCCGGATCATAAGTAACGGATGACCTTCAAAGTGGCAGGAATCATAATGTTGATCACTCACCCAATCAACACCCAGGAAATGGTAACTAAGAGACTCCACCACCTGCCCACACCAACACTACTCTTGATCCTAGGGCCCCTTTTCAGGCCCGAACGTTCTCTTCAGAAACACACAAGCAAGCTCTATTCTGACCACACCCCATCAAGCTTCAATCAAGCTTCAACCAGTGCCACTTTTGACTTGTCAACGGAGATCCAAAACGCTGTAATGGGAGCATTAACCACACTTTTGCGACTCTTGCAAAATCAGAACACTCCTGCAAGGCAGAATAATGAAACTTCAGCTATTGATCCAACCCGACTTTTCCACACACCCGAAGGTCGAAGAGGGGAAGAACCGAGGGCAGAAGTTAGTAGGCCCCGAACTAAAGGTGCAGCTATGAGGAGTAATCTAGTGGGGGCAACAGAAAGAGTGGGGGGAGATGAAAGGAGGAGAAGTGGTCAGAATAGAGAAAGCTCCACAGACTCAGTGGAGTCAAGAACCAATGAAGAAGTAGTGTGAAGAGAATGGAGTAGAGAAGTTCGTTCTAGAATGTTGCCAGAAAGAGCCCTTCGAGCTTCGCCATCCAGAAGAATGGGACACGAAGCCACCGGCAGGCAACCAAAAAATATGAGAGATACGGTAAAAAAATGTGTAGAAGAACTGGGGGGAGGAAGAAAGATAAGAGATTGATATCTTAAGTTGGAGCTGAAATCGCCATTCGTAGAGAGGGTGGCAAGCTATTGGATGCCTAGCAAATTTAAAGCCCTCCATATAACGAAGTATACTGGAACAGCATATCTGCAGGCACACATCCTGAATTATAAACATGAGATCAAACTCCAAACATGCGATGATGAAGTACTCTGTAGAGCTTTTATAGGTTCGCTAGATGGAGAAACTACTACGTGTTATGATGGCCTTAAGGAGGGAAGCATAGAAAACTTCAGGCAACTAGAAGAAAGTTTTATGAAGAGATTTGCCGCCAGTATCCAGATAGAGATGCAGACACAGGCCTTAGAGCTTCTAAAACAGGGATAGGAGGAATCCTTAAGAGATTTCCTGGCTAGGTTTAATACAGAAGCCCTAAAAGTCACCAACTTGAACCAAGCCAGAGTAGTGGAGGCATTGCAGAAATGCACCATCCATGCTGACTTCTTCAAAAAACTTTCCAGAGAACTTCCTAGTAGCCTGGAAGAAGCAATAGCGATCTTTCAGAAATATATTAGGTAGGATGACGCTTTTCAGGTGAGTCAGTTTCCCAGGAAATGAAAGGTAGAATAGGAGAACACATCCTTAAGGAATAATAAGAAGTCCAATGACAAAGGAGTGATCCGATCCAAAACAATGGGTTCGCATAATGAGAAGTCTTGAGATCCAATGAGAAGAACATTCGATGTGACCAAAGTGACTCCATTGAATGCTAGAACAGAGATGGTGTTCGAAGCATTCCAAGATTAAAACATCTGGCAGAAGCCCAGGTCCATCAGGAAAGATCCTGACAAGAGAGACAAAAGCAAGTTCTGCAAATTTCACAACACCTATGGTCACACCATGGACTCTTGTAAACATTTGATGGAAGAAATTGAAAGACTCATCAAACAAGGATATTTGAGGAGGTTCGCCAGGGACAATCCAAATGTAAAGCCACCAATGGGAAATGATGGAATGGCGGGAGAAATTGCATGTCTGACAGGAGGTCCTGAAGAGGGAACAACGAAGAAGAATAAAGCAGTAGCTCAAAGTGGGGAAACTTCGGAGTTTGTGTTCTTCAATGGGCAAAAACAGAGAGCTGATAATGAGCAGGGCCGGAGAAAAGAAGTGCCTATTGTCATCAAGGCCATCATAGCAAACTATAATGTCCATATAATCTTGTTAGATAATGGGAGTTCAACCAAACTTTTGTCCTTCAAAGCATATCAAAAGATGGACATTAAAGGGTATGAACTGAAAGAATTGAAGAGTCCTGTCCGAATATTGGATAGGTCAGAGATCCCTGCAGCAGGCTACATCCAGTTGCCTTTCACCATAGGAACAACTCCGAATAGTGTAACTGTCATGGCCCTTTTTGTGGTAGTAAAGATTCCTATGGCATACAACGTGTTAATGGGACGACCTCTCCTTAGTGATTTATATGCAGACACGAATGTTTGAAGAGGAAGATTGAGGATCCCCTTGGCTGATGGGGCAGATTTTTGTGTATACAGCACTGCAGCTCCAGAAACTACGAAGGACCACACTCGAAAGAGAAAAATGTCGATGCACACATAGACCAAAGTGTGCATGGTTCAGGAGGGAGAAAGAGCCAAAGGTCCAAGTACTCAGCCCATAGAAGAATTGGAGACATTCCTCGTTGATGAGATAGGAAGGAGTCTGAAAATAAATGACAAGGTGGAAGAAAATGAGGAGGCGAAGACATTCCTGATCAACCACAATGGAACTTTTGCCTGGGACTCCTCTAAAATGCCTAGAATCAGCCCAGAGTTAGCAGTCCACCGGCTCAATGTGGATCCAACCTTCAGACCCATCAAGTAGAAAAAGAGATGTTTTGGTGCCAAGAGACAAGCAGTTATAGATGAAGAGGTGAAGACGCTGATGGAAGCAGGGTTTATCAAAGAGGTGCAATTCCTTGAATGGCTGGCAAATGTAGTATTGGTGAAGAAATCCAATGGAATTTATAGAATGTGTGTTGACTTCACATATCTGGCCAAGGCTTATCCCAAATATTCATATCCGCTGCCTATGATTGACAAGCTAGTTGACTCCACAGCTGGCCACAAATTCCTTTCGTCCCTCGACGCTAAGCAGGGGTATCATCAGATCTGAATAGACTGGGAGGATGAAGAAAAAATGACATTCATCATTGAAAAAGGAATTTATTGCTACACATCAACGCCATTCGGTCTAAAGAATGCAGGGGCTACGTATCAGGGGATGGTGAACAAGATGTTTAAAGACCAGCCAGGTCAAAACCCGGAAGCCTATGTGGATGACATGATCGTCAAGAGTAGAAGCTTTAAAGAACATGTCAAAGACCTAAAGGAAGTCTTTGGAATCATGAATCAGTATGGAATGAAGTTGAATCCAAAGAAGTGTGCCTTCTTCATCAAAGGGGGAAAGTTCATCGGCTACCAAGTCAATGAAATGGGGATATAGCTCAACCCAGACAAGGTGAAAGCTATCTTAGACATGCCAGCACTAAGGAACATAAAAGAGGTGCAAAATTTGATAGGGAGATTGGTAGCCCTTGGCAGGTTTATATCAAAGGCAGCAGAGAGGTACTTGTCATTTTTAAAAAAGCTGAGGAAGAATGCATCCTTCGACTGGTTTGAAGATTGTCAAAGGGCTTTCAAAAAGGTTAAAGACTATTTGGGATCTAAGCAAGTGCTGAGCATGCCTTTACCAGGGGAAGAGTTGCTGATCTATTTATCCGCCTCTCCATATGCAGTGGGAGCTGTGGTAGTAAGGGAAGAAGGGGGGATTCAAAAGCCAATATACTATTTCAGCAAGGTCCTTCAGGGGGAAGAGATGAATTATTCTCCTATGAAAAAAATCAGCTTATGCTCTTTTATTATCTTGCAGGAAATTTAGAGTATACCTATAGGCATACCAAGGAGTAGTCGTGACAGACAAGCCCCTCCAAAAAACACTCCACAGACTAGAAACCTCATGGAGAATGGTGTGCTGGTCCGTAGAACTTGGATAGTATGCCCTCTTGTATAGGACTAGGTTAGGAATCAAGGCCTAGGCGCTGGAAGACTTCATAATTGAATGTTCATTCCCTGAGGAAGAGCCCGAGGAAATCAGAGCCGAAGCAGGTCAACCAACTAGTTGGGAATTGTTTATAGATGGTGCAAGCTCTCAGAAAGAATAACGAGTGGGTATAGTTCTAAAGAATGGAGCAGGGGTCCTCCTGGAGTATGCCCTAAAGCTAGACTTCCCCACCACAAACAATGTAGCTGAATATGAAGCACTTGTACAAGGGCTCAAACTAGCTGTCTTTTCATGTGTGGAGAACATGATCATATGCAGTGATTCACAATTGGTCCTTGGGCACGTGGAATGAATATTTGAGGCCAAGAAGGAAGAAATGGTGAAATACTTGGCTATTGTGAAAGATCAAATCTGCAAGATGAAAGATAAAGGAATCAAGGTGGAGTGTAGAAAAGTCCCAAGGCTTGAAAATTGTCTAGAAAATATCTTGAGTAAGCTCACAGCTTCTCATCCCTCGGGGTATCCAAACAAAGTATTCATTGGATCAATATCAACTTCTAGCATTATGGAAGGGGAGGAGGTCATGGAAGTAAGCAACGAGCCTAGCTGGATTGATCCTATCAAAGCCTATCTGGAAAAGGGTGAACTACCCTCAGATGTGGAAGAAGTGAAGAAAACCAAAAGGAGGAGTGCTCATTTTTCCCTTCACAATAACATCCTTTACAAGAGGGCTTACTCGCTTCCTTAGTTAAAATGCCTAAAGCCAAGCGAGACCAAGTATGTCCTCCAGGAAATTCACGAAGGATCCTGAGGAATGCATATAGGAGGGAAGGCCCTGAAAGCTAAAGCTCTCAGACAAAGGTATTGCCGGCCTAGTATGAAAATAGATGTAAGATCCCTTATGAAGAAATGTTCGTCATATCAAAAGTTTGCCAATTTGATAAAGTCCCTAGGCACCGAGCAAGTTCCCTTATATAGCTCTTGGCCATTTACGAAGTGGGGGATTGACATCGTAGGCCTTTTACCCATGGCTCCAGGTCAGAGAAAATTCTTGGTATTAGCAGTGGAATATTTCACCAAATGGGTAGAAGCGGAGCCCCTAGCCACAATCTCAGCTGATAACATTATCAAATTCATATGGAAGAATATCATTTGCAGATTTGGAATCCCCTATCAATTGATCAGTGATAATGGCAAATAGTTCGATAATGCCAAAATCAGAGAATTCTGCAATGGTTTGAACATCAAACAACACTTCTCCTCGATGGCACACCCTCAGACTAACAGGCAGACAGAAGTCACAAACAGACAATCCTCTAAGGGATTAATAGGAGGCTGGAAGGATGCGGAAGAAACTAGGCAGAAGAACTCCATCATGTGTTGTGGACATATAGAACAATGCCAAGGGAGGCAACAGGAGAAACTCCATTCTTCTTAACCTTTGGTACTGAAACCATCATTCCAGTAGATAGTGGACTACCTAGTGGAAGGGTTCATTACTGCGAAGATAATGACACCGTGAGAAGGGTGGAGCAGGATTTGTTGGAAGAATTGAAGGAAGAAATTATAATCAGAAACGTAGCTTACAAGTAAAGGGCTATAAAATATTTCAATATGAAAGTAAAAAATAGAAGCTTCAAAGAAGGAAGCCTGGTGATGAGAAGCCTCGAAGCAACTGGAAAGAGAGAAGGATGCGGAAAGCTGTCCCCAACCTGGGAAGGGCCCTTTAAGGTTCTCCAAGTTATCAGACCAGGAACTTATAAACTTCAAACTTTAGAAGATAAGGAAATTCCTTGCACATGGAATGTGCAGCATTTGAAATTTTATTATCAATAAGCAATTTTATAATAAAAATAGCCTTCTAAATAATTTAAAAGTTTTTATTCATTCACAAAAGACCTCTACCAGGAGGCACCAAAGCTTCAAGAGACGAAGCAATAAGACCAGCTTAACTGGCAAAAGTCCTTCCCTGGGAGGCACCAAAGCTTCAAGAGATGAAGCAATAAGACCAGCTTGACTGGTAAAAGTCCTTCCCTGGGAGGCAATAAAGCTTCAAGAGGTGAAGCAAAGAAGTAAGGTTGATTGACACAAGATCTTCTCATGAATGCA
>CAOJBK010621413.1:0-11356 GCA_948294925.1 Codiaeum variegatum | reverse complement strand
GAATGAATAGGTGAATGTTAGCTTTAGGTGTATGCAGAGACAGAATAGAAATTAAAAATTCATTATCATACACACACACACACACACACACACACACACACACACACACACACACACACACACACATATGTTTGTATACTTAGTTTCAAACTTTTTACCTATTTTAGCTTCAAATATTGAAATTTACATCAAAATGAAATAGGAGGCATTTTGTTCTTTTTTTAAAACGGGACGAAATATTCGAGCTATAAGTGGAGCAATATTAATAATCCTAACTTGAATTAATTATTAATAGTTAAGATTACTAAAATTTATATTTTTTTTACATTCAAAGGCAGTACCAAACCTTGAGAGAAAGCAAAAAAACTAAATTGGACACTGTTCGAGCCATAGTAACACCTGTCTAAATCATCCTTTAGAAGGCCAACAATAGTAGGAGGAGGTGAGCTTAGAACATGAAAACTATAAGCACTATTAAAGACTAAAGCAGCCAAATCAATATAATAAAATAGATCAAATATGAGTTAGTTATTAAATTATAAATAATATTAAAAAAAATATAGATTGAAGTTTTTTTATCATTATTTTTAAAAAATAAACAAAAATAAAATATGATATTTTTTATTTAATGAATAATTTGATTTATTTTATTGTAGGGACAATCCATACAAAGTGGTCTTTAATGACCTAAAGTAAATTGTTTTATTTAGTGAAAACCTTTATTTACTTTCATATCCGATTTTTTTTTTATAAAGATATTTATAGTTCACTATAGTTTTTTTTCTCGTCACATGCCTTCTATATTTTAATAATTTCTCCTTAAATGCGCTATTGCAAATTCAATCAATTGATCGGTCATGAACAGTAAAAACCTAAAGTAAGAAAAGAAAACGGGTCAGGACAAATCAAAATGGGAAATTTTGTATGTATCAAAATTTGTCTCCATTATTATGATACTAATACGCATTACCAATTTTCAAGACACTAATTAATTGTTAATTGAACAAATTTTTTGCCATTTCCAGGATTTTTATTTCTTACTCATTTGAGATGCATTATAATAGAGTTGTGACCTATCAACTTCTGATATCTGGATGATTATTAGACTGATTTGGTCTCAAGATTTAGAATACCTGCACTAATGACAAGAGTGAACTAAGAGGGTCAGACTTTGAGTCTGACAAGAATACTCCGATGCTCAAGTCAGTAAATGAATTTATATGCCTTAGGCCCAAAGAGTCTCCGTGGATAATGGACTTAGGTTTTTGAGTGTTTAGGATTATGATTTATTACCTTAAAATATGTGTCACCATGAAGTATTTATAGTATTTGTAAGATTTCCTTAAAATACTTGTATTGCTATAAGAATGCCAAGTGGAGGGATCTACATAGGTCAATATGTGTTCCCCTAGTAAGAGAATGACATTTATCTGTACTGAGCATATGACAAGTGTCCAGTGGGATATTCTGTGTGATTTGTGTGGGCCCCACTCGAATAGATCGCTTCGGCATGACCTAGGGACAAAGCCCCATGTCGAAGAAGTACAACGAAGGCAATTGCTCGAAGGCCTTTGGACTTGGGACATAACTTTTAAGGGTCCTTAGTTATTCTTTCAAGTCCATGTCCATTTTATTTTTTAGTTCTAACCCCTATCAGTGGCCTCTTTTGTTCATAAGAGGTTGAAGGGATTTGAGGTCCGACTCCTCTTGTTTGGACAAAATCTGCTAAAGGGATTCCCTTAGACCCTCACTTTCTAGTTGGAGGCTACCACCTAATGATGTTGGCGATTTTGATGCCCCTTGATGAAGGACTGGGATCAATTGATTGTGTTTCTATGGACTTTGCTTCTCATCCTTACAAAGCTTCTATTGCCATTTTGCTTCCCTTACCATGTAGCCTTCCAGCTCATTTAAAATAGCTTGCCACATGTCATTTTTGAATTATAAAGGTTGAGAATATGAAAGGTCTTCTAGAAGGCCTATATATATCTCCTTATTTTAACTCATTTCCTTTTCATTTTGACCCATTTTCCCTCTCTATTCTTCAAAATATTTTTGCCTCTCTGACTTCACCCATTTTCTCTTCTTTTTCGATTCTCATCTCTTTTGCCAATCTAATGGCTTGTACCAGACAATATCATGGTAATAGGGATGCTTCCATTAGTAGTGAGGAATTTATTATCAACTCTTTAGTCCATACTTGGAAAAGTGTGGTTCCTAAGTCGAAGACTAATTGGGGACCTCTTCAAACTAAGCTCGACTCTATTACTTCTAAGGTTGAATTCATCTTCCCCTCCATTTCTCACCATTTCTTCCATGATGACCCTCAATTTAGTGTTCCTATTGGGAATTGATATTACATTGTTTTTTATGACCAAATGCTTCGAAGGCTATTCTTTCCTCTCTCGACTTCCTTTCTCGGTGTTTTCAGACATTTTATGTAATACCTTTCACTCTTACCCCCAATTCCATTCTTGACATCCATGGCTTCGAAGTCCTTTGCTTCTGCTTAGGAAATTTTCACTTTTGATGGAGCTTTTCCAAGCTTTTTTCCAGTTCGGGTCATGTCAGAGAGATTCATGGGTCTTCATGTCTTCTAGGAGGCCTAACACTAAATTATTCTCTTCGAAGCCTAATAAGGCGGATGACTAGAAATGTCAGATCTGTTGTATTCAGTACATTGGCAAAAATGCAACAGATTTGGGATTTGATGGGGATTATCGAAAGCCCCACAAATTCCCTGGGAATCCGGCTCTTACGAATGACGATAGGAGCCACTTGCTGATCTTGATCAATTCGAGGGAGGTAGCCAACCTCAAGGATTTATGGCGAAGCAATCTTTTGGAAGATAAGGATGGTTGCCTCTCTGTCCCCTTCTGCCTGATGAATTTAATGGGTATGTAATTTTTATTTTTGTCATTCTTTTCTTTCTTGTAATATTGTTTAACATCTCTGTTCTATTTGCAGAAAAACCTTTAAAGACAGTAAACGAAGACCTCTAGCTTATGCTAGGGGTGCATTCTGAGGAGGAGAAACCTAAGATCCCGAAGTCGGATCTCTTACGAGTCATCCCTGTTCGGGATCCCACCATAGGGGAGCTTCAGCCCCGTACGAAGGTGGAGATCCAAAATGCTATCCTTAAGTTACACCTTCAGGAGAAGAACTTCCCCCATTTGTCCATTTACTACCAAGACTTACCCTCTAGAGGTGGTGAGAGGCTCCGCACTTCTTCTGGCCCCTCAGATTCCTTATCGAGGCTCATTCCTGATGTTCCTACTGTCAGTTCAAAGCGGCTAGCTCTTGAGCTAGTTGTTGTTGTTGATGATGATGATTATGATAAGGAAGGCTTCCTCATCATTCGAATATCCAAGCAAAGGTCGGAGAAGACTTCTAAACCAATGCCTACCTTGAAGATAAGTCAAACTTGACCCGTTCAGGGTCCTACTACTACTCCCCAACCTTCTGATCCCCTAGCTTTGACGACTGGCACTTCATCTTTTTCTCATTTAGTACGTTCATTTGGTTTCGAGAAGAAGAGGAAATATGACCAACTATTGAAGCTTTAGGCATTCGAGGACAGGATTTTGGAGATGCCTCATTTTCATCGAGTAACGAGGCATGTCCTTGATATGATAGAGTCCCTGTCTATGGATAAGCAGAAATTTGATGGACTTCTTTAAATTTTATCTCAGTTGTACCTTGCCCTACCCTGAAGATCACCTCTCCGATATTTATAACTTTCTGTACTATAAGGACGAGGCTATAATGTGAGAGTTTTTAGAGAAGAAGTTTGCTCCTCCGCCTTCTGGAGATGGTGGGCTGAGTGGCCCTTTTTCGCCTTAGGCTTCTATTCCTTTAGGTAATTCTATTCCTCCTGACTCTTTTTCCTCTTCATCCTCATCCTCTTCTTCTTCTGACCTTCGGGGGGACTTCGAGACTCTCAATAGGCTAGAAAGTTCTTGGTAAGCTAGGTGGTCTTTTAAGACTGCTTCTCCTATTGAGGCTAAGCCCCTTCAAGTGATTATTCCTAATGGAAGAGAAGTAAGAAAGACGAGGAGACCCTCGCGATGGGCTGGTGAGTTTTTCTTTCATTTTCCTCTTTTTAGTTCTTCTTTTGCTGATGATATTTTTCTCATTTTTTTGTCATAGTTTCGCTTGGGGAGGCTGCTAGAGGAAGCACTCCTTTTGTTGGGCGAGGGCTCTGCTTCCTTGCCCCTTACAACTTCATTGCCTTCAACCCTTAAGGTACGCTTTTCCTTAATTTAGCTTCATTTTTTGCTTTGTTTCTCCATTTTTTTTAACCTTTAATCTATCTTCTTCCCTCCTTTAGGTTGTTGAAGGCATTCAGACCGATGGGAGTTCGTCCCATCCTACGGTGGAGGTCAAGCCTCCCATTGCTACTGTCATTCTGCCCCATTCTGGGGGCAAAAAACGTTGTTGATCAACCTTCGATGCTTGAAGTAAGTTTAAACCTTTGTTTTGTTTCATCTTTCTATTTTACTTGGTGCTCGATCCTCCTCCTTCTTGTAGCATATTGAAGGTGTACAAACTGGTGAAGGGTCACCTAATGCTTAAGCGAAGGTTATTCCTCTCATTTTTTTGGCTCTTCCTCCACCTAAAAGGGTTGAGGAGAACATGGTTACACTTCTGTCATCACCTGCCGATGTATATCTTCTTTTAATCTCCTTCAAATGTCTTTAAGTGTTAGTCTCTCATTGTTCTATTTACTATTCTAGGTCGCTGGAGAGAGTGAGGATGATGAAGGCCCCTCCAGGGTCTGTTTCGAAGAACTTGAGGAGTTCTTGAAGGATCTTAATATGAAAGGGCTGATGACTCCTATGCAAGAAGAAGATGAGGCCCTTTCTAACCTCTTTAAAGCATGCTACAGTTCTAAGTCCGCCATCAAAATGTTGCTTTGCAAGGGTGCCCCTTAATAGAAACCCATTCTTATCAAAGGAATGGGAACCCCCTCTGTAGACTAAGAGGATCATTTAAGCATGGATGATGGTACTCATAACTCCAATGATCAACACCAGTAGTCGACTAAATAGCTCCTCATCATCGATCCCAGAGCAATCCTTCCTCGACTTTGATTCCCGTCCTGATTCTTCGATGAGCTTTGACGACGATTCCTTTCAAGAGGGGATGAAGCTCTTAGATGCTCATAGGGTTTTAATGAAGGGATCTATTATTCTTTTGGTTCTTGAGGTTAATGTCTTTTCATGTTTGTTTTCTTTTATCTTCCTACCTTCTCTGTTTAACACTTGTTATTTTTGTAAGATGTTGTAACGAAGGTGAAAAGCCACCAAGACGCTATTAAAGCCATTCTTTTTTACCATCAGCAGATGGAGATGATTGTTTCTCTCCATCAACTGGAAATTGACAACCTCAAGAAGAATTTGACTGAGTAGAAGGATGCCCTTTCAACATCGTCCTCAGAGCTTCAGAGCACCAAGCATGCTCTTACCCACATCACTTCTGAACTCAAGGCTGCCCATTTGGAGAGGGATATTTCTCTCTAAGATAAAGAGAAGGATTTAATGGAGCTTGAGGACCTTTGTACTAAATTGAAGGAGAAGGAGGAGCTCATCACCTCCATGAATCAACAAGTGATCGTCTTCGAATGTCAGAATTACAATCTTTAAGAGGGGAAGGACAAGCTGCAAGATGATCTTCATTTCTCCTAGAAGATTTTGAAATCTATGTCTGGATAAGCTAAAAGGCACACTGAGTGGGTGCGCCAAGCCATAAGGCATTTCTTTTCTTATCCATGGCCTAAGAAATACATCATGAAGAGGGAAGTGATTCATAGGATGCTCCAACACAACAAAATCATGAAGGAGATACTCTCAAAACATCCTAAAGAAGCTTACTTATTTTAAATGCATGATCCAAAGAAGGTTCTTATCCCTTGTATTGATGATTACTTAAGCACACATCCTCAACCTTTCTCTCCAGTCTTTGAAGCGGACAAGTATAAGGATCTTCGCTCTCCCTCCAGCGAAGACTTGTGTGATGGTGAAGACCTCGAAGAGGGTGGTTCGAATCCCCAATAATTCTTTTTATGAACTGATGTACTCTTTTGTAAATCTTCAGTGTATTCATAAGTGTATACTTTGTAAATTTTTTTAGTTTTTTTATGAAATTCTTCTTTTTTTCAATTTTATTTGAGTGGTTCCAAGTGATATTTGCTTGTCGAAGCCTAACTCTTCTTTAGACTTGTTCTTTTTGTGTTAAATTCGTTAAGTCCCATGTCGAAGCATCATAGGTTTGAAGTTTTTGTTACTTAATGTTCATGCTTTGCTAGTGATATTAGTTTTATGCTAGATAGGTCCTTTTCCCTTTTCTTAGGGTTTATGCCTTCTGGTGAAGGTCTTTTTCCCTTCAAATGGGCTTTATATCCTTTTTTAAGGATGGATGCCTCCTAAGGAAGTTCTTTTGCCTATCAAGCAGGTCTTATATCCTTTATCGAGGATGAATGCCTCGCAGGGAAGGTCTTTCACTTATCAAGCGTGTTTTATATCCTTTATCAAGGATGTATGCCTTCCAAGGAAGATCTTTCGTGTATTAAGCAGTTCTTTAAACAAAGAATCATAAGCACACATTTTGGACTTAGAAAATGAATTTTCAATAATTTTGCTCATTAGTAGTACATTTTCAAATGTTGTACATTCCATGTGTGAGGTAATTATGTGCCTTCTAGAGTATGAAGCTTGTATGTTTTAAGGCCTATCACTTGCCAGACTCTGAGGGACCCATCCGACGTTGGGGCTAGCTTGCCAATTCTTTTTCTTTTTCCTATCGCTTCGAGGCTTCTCATCATCATATTACCTTCTTTAAAACATTTGGCCTTTACTTTCTTGTTAAAATAATTGGTAGTTCGTCTCTTATAAGCAGTGGTTCTATTAACTATTTCTTCTCTTCGCTCCTATAATAGATTTAAGTTTATCCTTCTTAGCTTGTCATTCTCCTCATCATTGTAATAGAGGAATCTTCCACTTGGCAGCCCTATGTCAACTGGAATGATTGCTTCAGTACCGAAAGTCATAGTGAAAGGGGTTTCTCCTATTGGCTTTCTTGGAGTTGTTTAATATGCCCATTGTAAATGATGGAGCTATTTGACCCAGTCTCTTCCATACGCTTCTAACCTTCACTTAATTCCTTAGAGAATAGTTCTGTTAATAACTTCTGTCTGCCCATTAGTTTGGGGATGGGCTACTGAAGAGAAGAGTTACTTAATGCTTAGCCCTTCACAGAATCCTCTGATCTTTGCGTTGTCAAATTTCTTCCCATTATCGCTGATAATGAATCCTGAATCTATAGATGATGCTTCTCCATATGAACTTGATTATGTTATCCATCAAGATAGTTGCTAAAGGCTCTACTTCGACCCATTTTGTGAAGTATTTGACTATTATCACTAAAAACTTTCTTTGTCTAGGAGCCATTGGGAAGGGACCAACAATGTCTATCCCCCATTTGGTGAAGGGCTAAGAGTTGTATATTAGGACTTGCTCTATTCCTGGAGCCTTCCCTAAGTTTGTAAATTTTTTACTCAAGGAGCATTTTCTCACCAAAGATCTTGCATCTGCCTTCATTAGAGGCCAATAGTAGCCTTATCGAAGTGCTTTGGTGGCCAATGCTTTTCCCCCAATGTGCATTCCATACGACCCACCATGTATCTCTTAGAGGATATACTTCGCTTCACTTGGCTTGAGACTTTTGAGCCAAGGGGGCGAATATGCCTTTTTATATAATATGTTGTTATGGACGGAGAAGTAGACGCTTCTCCTCTTGACTTTCTTCACTTCCTTTAGATCTTGTGGTAGTTCTCCCCTTTTTAGATATACCTTGATTGGATAAATCTAGCTTGGTTCATTTTCTTCAACCTCCATCACCTATTTGGCTTCACCTATGCTAGGTGTTGACAGGGTCCCCATGAAGACTTTGTAAGGGTATCCAGAGGGGTGTGCTCCTGCTAGCTTGCTTAAGCTATCCGCTCGATAATTTGAAGCCTTGGGACTTTTTGGTACTTTACCTCCACCCCTTTTCCTCGCATCTTCAATATTTTCTCTCTGATGATGGCTAGATATCTTGCCATCTCTTCCTTCCTAGCTTTGAATATTCCATCAACATGTCCCAACACCAACTGTGAGTCATTGCATATATATAGCTTTTCCACTGAGATGAAATCTGCTAGCTTGAGACATTGCATGAATGCTTCATACTCGATTGTTTTGTTAGTCATAGGGAAGTCTAATTTCAAGGCATATTCAAGGAGGACCCCTGTACCACTTCTGAGAATAATCCCTATTCCACTGGCTTTTTTAGCGCTAGCACCATCAACATATAACTCCTAAGTGGTTGACAGGTTTGTTTTGGCTTTGTTTCTTTCATCCTCTTCTTTGTTTTCCTCTAGGAATGTGCATTTTGAGATAAAATCTAACAATGCTTGAGCCTTGATTGCAGCTTTAGGCTAGTATCCTCCCTGAGATTTCTGGCTTGTGAAGAGTTTTCTGTAGGGGCTTATTTATCACCACGACCCCTTGATGTGCCTGGGGATACATCTTAAACTTCATGCCTGACAACAAAAGATAGTAAGCCAACTTTTCAATAAGTAAATAGTTAAGCTCTGGTCCCTATAGGACTTTGCTGAAGTAATAAATTGGCTTTTTAACTCCATCTTCCTCCCTCACTAGCACAACACCTACTGTATGTTGGGATGTTGAGAGGTATATGAGCACTTCCTCTCCAGGTAATGGCTCGCTTAGCACTTGCTCTAACCCCAGATAGTTTTTTAGTTCTTCGAAGGCCCTCTGAAAATCCTTTGACCATTCGAAGGTTTCATTCTTCCTCAATCTCCTGAAAAATAGCAAGTACTTCTCCACTACTTTGGACATAAATTGGTTGAGAGCAACCAACCTCCTATTTAATTTCTGCACCTCCTTCACATTCTTCGGTGCTAGCATATCTAAAACAGCCCTCACCTTGTCAGGGTTAGGCTCAATCCCTTTCTTGCTTACCTGATACCCGAGAAACTTACCCCTTTGGATGAAAAAGACACACTTCTCCGGGTTCAGTTTCATCCCATATTGGTTCATCACTCTAAAAAATTCCTTTAAATCTACCACATGCTCTTCGAAGCTTTTGCTCTTCACAATCATGTTATTGACATAAGCCTTCAAATTTCTACCCAATTGATCTTTGAAAATTCTATTAGCTGGCCTCAGGTATGTTGCTCGGGCATTTTTTAGGCCGAAGGGCATGGATGTGTAATAGTAAGTACCCTTATCGGTGATGAATGTTATCTTTTCTTCATCTTCTATATCCATTTTAATTTGGTGATATCCCTATTTGGCATCAAGGGAAGAGAGGACCTTGTATCCCGTTATTGAGTCCACCAATTTGTCTATCATCAGAAGCGGGTATGAATCCTTCAGATAAGCATTGTTCAAATTAGTGAAGTCTACACACATTCTATAACTCCCATTTTCCTTCTTTAGCAAGACTACATTGGCCAACCATTACGGGAACTGAAATTCCTTGATGAATCCGGCTTCCATCAACTTCTCCACCTCTTTATCGATGATTACCTGCCTTTCTGTGCCGAAGCACCTTTTCTTCAATTTGATGGGTCTGAAGGTTGGATCTATGTTAAGCTTATGAGTCACTGCCTCTGGGCTAATTCCTAGCATTTTTAAGGAATCCCATGCAAAGGTCCCTCTGTGGCTTACCAAGAACTTCTTCGCTTTATCTTTTTCTACAAATTCCTAGTTCACCTTTAAGCATCTCTCTTGTTCCCCTTCATCAATTGGGAATGTCTCCAATTCTCCTGATGGTTGGGCCATTCGATCTTCCTCAATCTCTTCTGGGACCATACACATTTCTTTAGCTTGTATGTGGATCATGCTCTTCCTCTTTTAAGTGAAATCTACCTCAGGCTTTTACCTTGAGGAATTGTATACACAAAAATCTATTCCATCAGGTAAAGGAACCTTCACCCTTCCTCTTCGTACATTGGTATATGCGTCTAAGTCATTGAGCAACGGTTTTCCCATTTAATACATTGTAAGCCATCAAAATCTTCACCACCACGAAGATTGCCATCACCGTCACACTTTTTAGAGCTACCCCTATGGTGAAGGGAAACTTAATATATCCTGTAGTGGGAATTTCTATCTTATCCAAAGTTCTGAATGTTTTTTTTTAAATCTTTTAGCTCTTACCCCTTTATCGCCATCTTCTGATAAGCCTTAAAGGACAACTGATTGGTTGTTGCTTATCACCTCCTCTTGAGGTCCTCCAGTCAGACAAGCAATGTCTCCTAGTGTCCCATTTACCATTGACGGTTCTGGGTTCCTATCATCCCTTACGAATCTTTTCAAGTAACCTTGTTTGATTAACTGCTTTGTCTAATCCATCAAGTGCCTGCAAGAGTCTGTGGTAGACATGGGCAAAGGGCCAGTTCAAACCATGATCCGGACCAGTCAACGGTTTTGATTCATGAACTGGATCGTAGAACCGGAGGTTCAAGGGTCAGTTAAGGGTCATGAGATTGAAAAAAGTAACCGAAATCGGATTTCGAACTGTATGAACTGTATATATTTTTACATATATATATTGTTATTTATAAATTTATAGTTATATATGTGTTGAATATACATTTAATTTTATTTTAATTATATATATTTATATGAATGGTAGAAATATCAAATGTTAATAAAATTCACACAAAATCTAATTAATTAAAATAAAATTATATATAAAAAATTAATTATTATAAAATATTTTGTATTATAATAACTCTTTAAACACTTAATACTCAATAAAAAAATAAATAACTAATATAAATGTCACTTTTTATTTTCATTTCCTAAATTAAATAATTAAAATTTATAATAAAACTAGATATATGTTTCCAAAATTTTATAATTGAAATCAAAACCGTATAAAATGATAACCGTAACCATATTGAGCCAGAACCGTAATCACAACTGCAATCGTATGAACCGTGAACCGTAACCAGATCAGAGGATTTAAAGATCAATTAAGGGTTGAAATTTAGAGAGATTAGAATAGGATCGGACCAGAACCCGACAGTTCTGAACCGTTGCTCATGTCTAGTTGGTGGTATGACCATGAGTATTGTGAAACTTACAAAACTTCAATTTATCCCTTTTATCTGGATCTTTTCTGATCGGCACCGGCCTCTGCCATATGGCTTGATCTTGAAAAGCCGCAAAGACGGCCTCTGGTCTAGCATTCTGTGGGGTCAATTATTAGAGGTGTATGCCCTAGAGCATGTACTTTATGTATATACTTGTAATCTGAATCCCATTTATGGCTTAATATATAT
>CAOJBK010620436.1:0-16305 GCA_948294925.1 Codiaeum variegatum | reverse complement strand
TGTCTAAGGCATTTTGGCCTGTGGGAGTTTCTAAAACTTACTTACCTGAAATTTTTAATTCCACACGGGGCTGAGGATCAATTGTACCTCCGTGCAATTCTCTATTTTTGTAATTTTCTCTTAAAAAATTCCCATCTTTTATGGATTACTTCCTACCTTCTTATAGCACTTTAATCACCCTTAATTCCTGCAAAATCACAACTCAAACCATACCCATGCATTATCTCTTTTTGACTATGGTTGTGAACACAAACACAAAAAGAAAACTAAAAAATCAAAAACATCCTAACTAATTTAGTGGGTTACCTCCCACTCAATGCTTCTTTGACGTCGTCTTAGCTAGATGTTGTGAATGAATTCAAGGATCTTGAAGCTCAATGCTTTCAATCTCTTTGATTTCTTCCAAGCTACCAAAATATTGATTAACTCGATGACCATTAATAGTAAATTTCTCATTAGTTCTTGAGTTAAGCAATTCAACTGCTCTTGAAGGATACATATGAATTACCTCGTAAGGATCACTCCAACGTCACTTTAATTTTCCAAGAAAAAGTTTGACACAGGAGTTAAAGAGTAAGAATTTCATACCTGGTTCGAAGTGATTGCAAAGAAGCTCTTAATCATAAAGCACCTTAGTCGTTTCTTTGTAGATCCTTGCATTCTCATATGCCTCATTCCGTAGCTCATCTAATTTCGATAGCTGCAACATTCTCTTTTCTTTGGCTTTATTCATATCAAAGTTCAATGCTTTAATTACCTAATAAGCCTTATGTTCTAGCTCAACTAGTAAGTGGCATGCCTTACCGAATACTATCCTAAAAGGACTCATGCCAATTGGGGTTTTAAACAGTTCTATAACCCCATAAAGCCTTATTAACTCTATTCAACCAATCTTTTCTCGATGAGTTTACCATTTTTTCAAGAATTCCTTTCAATTGTTTGTTCGATGTCTCAACTTGTCCCGAAGTCTAAGGATGATATAGAGTTGCCACTTTATTCTTGACACCATGTTTGTTTAGCAATTTCTCAAATATTTTGTTACAAAAGTGACTTCCCCCATGACTAAAAATCACTCTTGGTGTGTCATACCTGCTAAAGATATAATCTTTGACAAAACTCACCACAACATTAGCATCGTTTGTCTAAGTAGGAATTGCTTCCACCCATTTTGAAACATAATCAACACCAACAAGTATATAATGAAATCCAAAGAATTGGGAAACATGTCCCATAAAATTGATACCCCATACATCAAAATTTTCAATCACAACAAAATTAGTTATGGCATCTCATTCCTTCTTCCTATGTTACCTACTCTTTGGCACCTATTGCAATGTTTGCAGTAAGTGTAAGCATTTCTAAACAAAGTAGGCCAATAAAAACCACTTTGGAGGATTTTCTCAACTATCTTTCTTCATCCAAAGTGTCCACCACAATGCACATCATGATAAAATTTAAGAACACTAACCTGCTCCTCTTCCGGAATACAACGCCGGATAATTTCATCTTTGCAAATTCTAAAAAAATAAGGCTCATCCCAAACATAGTATTTGAAAATATGAAATACTCATTTCTTTTCTTAAAATGATATATCCTTTCTAAGATCACCAAATGCAAGATAATTAGTTATGTCAGCAAACCATAGAGTTTGTGACACTTTGAACAATTGTTCATATGGAAATGCTTCTAAATCTTTGGTAGTGTTACTAGATTCATCATGAGATGAGAGGGGAAACCTAAATTAGTGATAAGCTACCCTTATTATCAAGTATTTCACAATCAAACTCTTAAATTAGTAACACCTACCTTATGAAATGAGTTTTAACATGTTGTTTTGTCAATAGATATTTTAGAGCAAAATGATCGGTGTAAATTATGACTTTAAAGCCAACTAAGTATGCCTAAACTTATCTAATGCAAAAACAACAGCAAGCATTTCTTTTTCACTTGTGGTGTAATTTAATTAGGGATTGGAAAGGATTAAACTTGCATAATATATGACTCTCAAAGTTTTATCAACTATTTATCCCAAAACAGCCCCCAATGCATAGTTAGATGCATCACACATCAGTTCAAAAGGAAAAGACCAATCTGGGGCAACAATAATAGGTGCAAAAGTTAGTTTCTCTTTCAAGGTATGGAAAGCCGTCATGCATTTATCATATAATTCAAAAGGTACATCTTTTCCTAATAATCTACTCAAAGTTTGACTTATTTTGGAAAAGTTTTGTATGAACCTTCTATAAAAACTGGTATGACCTAAAAAACTGCTTACCCCTTTTATAAACATAAAAAGGGGTAAGTTAGCAATCAAATCAATTTTAGATTTTTCAACTTCCATACCTTTAAAAGAGACTATGTAACCCAAAACAATGCCATGATCAACCATAAAGTGACTTTTCTTCCAACTTAATGTAAGATTGTATTCAATACATCTTTCTAAAATAGAAACTAATTTATTCAAGCAATCATCAAAAGAATCACCAAAAATAGAAAAGTCATCCATAAATACCTCTATGTAGTCATCAATCATGCCTAAAAATACTGACATCATACATCTTTGGAAAGTTGTTAGTGCATTGCAAAGATAAAACGGCGTATGTTGAAAAGCAAACGTGCCAATGGGGTATGTAAAAGTAGTATTGACTTGAACTTTCGGTGCAATAGCAACTTGATAATAACCTAAAATTCTATCAAGAAAAAAAATAGTATGCATGGCCAGCTAGCTTGTCTAACATTTGGTCAATGAACGCTAAAGGAAAGTGGTCCTTTTTGGTTGCATTGTTCAATTTTCTATAATCAATACACATGTGCCACCTCGTCACCATTTTAGTGGGTACTAACTCATTGTTTTCATTTTTTACAACAGTGATTCCCATCTTTTTGGGAACCACATGGACTTGACTTACCCATTCACTACCAGTAATGGGGTAAATTACCCCTTCTTTTAACAGCTTAAGGAATTCTTTCTTAACAACCTCACTTATAGTTGGGTTTAACCTACATTGCATGTCCTTTTTTAGCTTAGCCCCTTCCTCCAAATTTATGTGGAAGGACTAATGCCTTTTATGTCACTCAAACCCCAACCTATGGCCTTTTTTAGTCTCTTAAGTTCAACAAGTACTTTCTCTTCCTCTTTCTCACTCAATTTTGATGATATTATGATAGGAAAAGATTTGCCCTCACTAAGAAAACATACTTCAGATGTGAGGGGAGCTCTTTAAGTTCTAAATTTTGAGAAGAATCCTTTTCATTCCCTTTGTGCACTACAACATCTAAAGTTTCTATCATGCTATCATTAACAATTTTAGCTTTATTTAAATTATCAAGATAGCCTGCGACTTCAGGAATAATGGGCTCTATTCCTTCATCAATTGTAAGCATGAATTCAAGATCATCATCAAAAACATGTTGCTTAATAATATCATTCACATTATTATCAACAAAATTAATAAAGCAACACTCATCAATGGGTGAATTTTCTATGTGAATTCTGCCATAGTGTGTGAAATTGTTAAATATGGAAAACACAACAGTGTACCCCAAAACAGACATATTTAACTTTCCATGTTTAACATCAATGATAGTGTTAGTGGTTTCCATAAAAGGTCTACCTAATAAAATATGAAATTTTGACCTATTAGTCAACCCATCACCCATCTCAAGCACAACAAAATCAATATGCACAATTAAACCTTTCACTTGCACTAGCACATCTTCAATAATTCCCTTAGGGAATCTTAATGTTATATCAGCTAATTGCAAGCACATCTTTGTGGGTTTTAGATCACCTAAATTTAATTGGAAAAACAAGGCATAAGACATTAAATTTATATTAGCACCTAGAACAAGCATACCTATTGCCTCTTCTCCATTACCCATTTCAATATCAATCATAATACTTCCAGGATCATTGGCTTTCGGAAGTAAATTATGTTGTAAAATATCACTTGTTACCTCCAAAATAATTACCTTTTCCTCTAATTCAGACTTACATTTTTTAGAATTAAGTTCTTAGAAAAATTTTTCATAAGCTGAGATTTTATTAACAACATCAAGTAAGGGAATATTTATACTTACCTTTGAAACCATCTTGAAAAGCTCCTCAAATTGTTTGTCATTCTTTCCTCCTTTGAGCCTTTCAGGAAAGGGAATATGTGGTTGGTAAGGATCAACCACCTCATGATGTTGTGGAGGAGTTGGGTTCTCCTTAACTTCTTCTTTTTCCTTGAGCACCTCAATATGCTCTTGATCAAGCTCCTCCTCCCTAATCTTATTATCAATAACCTTACCACTTCTAAGGACCGTGATGGCCTTAACTTGTTTTGGTTTACTTGGAAGCTTTCCTTGTTGCTTATTATGCATTTGTGTGGCAATTTGACCCACCTAGGTCTCAAATTTTCTCATTGAAGCTTCCATAGAATCAAACCTTCGGTTATTTATTTCTTGGTTTTGAGTACTTACTTCAATAAATTTGTTCAAGGTTTCCTCCAAACTAAATTTTCTAGGTTGTTCAAATCTTGAATTTTCTCATTGATAAGGTCTCCTTTGTAAAGTTGTTCAAATCTTGAATTTTCTCATTGATAAGGTCTCCTTTGTAAAACTTGAGGCACTTGAGCATTATTATTCCTCCACTAAAAATTAGGGTGATTTCTGCAATCGGGATTATATGTATTTGAATAAGGATTATTTTGAGTCCTTGGCTAGAATCCATTAAGCATTATAGCTTCTTCAAACTCATTAGGAATAGAATCAAAAACAAAAGGACAAACACTAGCCCTATATCCTTATAATCCACAAACCTTGCAATTTTTTTAAACATGAACCGGTGTATTACCTTGCCTTTTCAGCATCTCAACTTGGTGAGTTAATTTAGTAATTTGTGAAATCATTTATTTACCATGTGAAACCTCATATATAGAAACTTGCGTTTCTCTCACACTCTTTTGCTAGGAATTTGTTCCAAGTGTTTCAAACAATCTATATGCCTCATCAGGGCTAACCTCACTCATGGAACCTCCAACTGCATTATCAACTATCACTTAGTTGTGATAAGTGAATACATCATAGAAAAACTAATTTAGTAATTGTAAAGGATAATGATGATGTGGGCATTAAATTTGCAATATCTTAAATGTTCCCATGCCTCATGGAAGGGCTCTCCCTCCATCTGAGTAATAGTTGCGATCTTTGTATGCAAGTTAGCTATCTTTTGGTGGGAGTAAAATTTCTGCATGAATTTTGTATATCCTTCTTCCCACATAGTCAAAGAATCAAGAGGCAAAGTCATTAACCATGTCTTAGCAATATCTTTCAAAGTATATGGGAAACACCTCATTCTCAAATGATTCTCGTTCAGACCTTGAAGAGAAATGGTCTAAATTACTGAATAGAAGTCCCTTCTAAAATTTAGAGGGTCCTCATTAGCCATACCATGAAACGATGGCAACATATTATAGTGAATAGATTTCAACTCATAATTCCTTATTGTCATATCTAGACGGATACAAGAAGTAGTTGTACCAATTACCAGCTTAGCAAACTCTTTCATTAGTCTCCTCTCCTTAGCCATGATTCTAGGTGGATCAACTCGATTCCCGTTTCCTTGGTTCTGAGGATCTACTGGTGGATCCTCCATTGCTGATGGGTCCTCTATGTTTTCTCTATTTTTTTATCTTATCCTATGCACGTTATCAACAAAAGGGATAAGTTCTCCTTCAAGAGATCTTCTCTTGTTCATAAAATACCAAAAATAAAATAAAAAACAAAACAAAAGCAGTAAACTAAAAATTAAAGAAAGAAACAAAGAAATAATGCTTAGTAAAATTCAATTTCATTTAAAAGAGATCCCCGGCAACGGCACCAAAAACTTGTTTGCCTCAAAATATACTACCAAATAGCGATCACAAGTATACGAGCTATTGCAATATAAGATGAGAACCTAAGGTCATATTCCAAGGATCTTTTGAACTTGTCGGGGCTAAGCTTAATTAATTTGTTTCTCAAAGTGCAAGAAAAAGTAAAAGAAGATTTTGATTTGATAGTAAAAAGTAAATTAAACAAGTAAATTAAAAACAAACAAATAATAAATATGAATATGCAATGATATGAAAACTGTCTAGAGAAATTGACAATCCATAGTCTATCCTTTATGATACTCAACTATGAACTCTATTAATTAAGTTTAACAATCCAAATTTTAATGCAATCATTCAACTAAAGCTTACCCTAGTCTAGCTAATGCACTCATAAATGTAATCTAGAGAAAACATGCATCAATCTAAGGCTTAAGACTAAAACTTATGAACCCAATTCATTTTAGAATCTCAATTGAATAGTTCCAAGTTTAGACTTCCACTCTCACTCCATCATCCAAACCCTAGTTAAACTAATTGGTGATCAAGCAATTATTTTATAATCATTAATTCAATTCAATCAAGCAAAAGTTAAACCTAATAATAAAACTCATAGCAATTAATCATATCAAGACTACTTCATGCTTTAATCTCTAAACAAAAATAAATTTAGTTCATGACTTATTTAGAACTCAACAAATTAATAATAATTCTAAGAGAAATCATGTTTAATATCCTTAATGCAAAGAAAAATCAGAATTAAAACAACTAAAGTTAAGAGTAAACCTTAATTAAAGGCAAAAAAATTCTAATCTCCTTGGAGAAATTCAACTTCAATCTTTAACAAGAACTAAATTGATGAAGAACTAAGAAACAATGAAGAACAACTAAAACAGAATGAAACTAAAAAATATAAACTAATTCTCTCAAATTTGATTAAGGTTGATGGTAAGGATGATCTATTGTCGGTGGAGTGTTGTGTGTCTTTGATCCTTCCATAAGCTTGCTTAGAGAAACAAGTCATTTTGAAGTTGGATAACCCAATACCAATTTGACTTGAATTACAATTTAGAATTAAACTTGGAAACCAACTTTTTTGCTAAAAAATCCTGAACATATAGCCTAAATTAGTACACGCATGGCCTGTGTGCTTCCTCGTTCCACCCCGTGCATTTTGAACTTGAATAAGCATTCCCATCCAGAGACTTGCACGAGGTATGCACGGCCCAAGACTTCATTCGCATGACCCATGCGGAGCTATAATTTCTGGATTCCAAGTTTTGAATTTACACAGAGATCGCCATGACTTGGTGGCCTGAAATGCATGGCCAGTGCCTAGCCCTTGCAGTTGAATTTTTCTCAAATTTTTTTCACCATGTCTTCAATTCATTCAAGAACTTCATTTATTAATCAAAATACTCCTAATTTCATGAATTTCTATAAAACACACTTAAAAAAAACTCATCAAATTCAATTTATGGGCCAAAATATACCTAAATGTAAAGGAAAATAAAGTAAAATTTCATACAAAACACAGGTATTGTGGATGACACGCATCAATTTTTTAGCACTAGTGTCGGGGATATTTGGCTTGATAACGATCAACGTTAGTGATAAATCTAAAGGTATTGATTTAGCCTTTATTTTCATGTTATTTAATTGTGTTTGCTCTTTGTATCTCATTTCAGGTACTAGTGCATGACCAGAGCTAACTCCATAAGTTTAGTTCCTTACGATTCAAAAATTCAAATGACCTTAAGGAGACAAAGGCAAGAAAGGGAGTTAGCTTTGGCTAGAGTCGATCCGATTTTGGAGGTGCCCGACAATGTTTCGAATCAAGAATCTGAGAAAGGTGCTGAGGAAGTGGGTGCCTAAGGGAAATATGAAGGGTAACAGCAATGGAAACAATAATGGAAACGGCAATGGTGATGGGAATAGAATTGCCATTAAGGTTAGAAATGGTGATGGCAATGGAAACAGAAATGGTAATGGGGCTCAAGTTTGAAGAACAATGCAAGACTTTGCAAGTATAGATCTTAATGATGTCATTGGTCCAATCCAAAAGTGACCGGTTGATACTAAAAACTTCGAGATTAAGCTAGCCATCATCCAAAACTCATGCTATTATGGAGGTTTGGCTCATGAAAATCCTTACACACATTTGGATGAATTCATTAAAATTTGTGATACATTTAAGATGAATGGGGTGTCAGAAGATTCTATCAAATTGACTTTGTTCCCTTTCTCCCATAAAGATGATCTAAAGAAATGGCTCAAATCATTTCCACTGGGTCACTTTACCATATGGGGCCAATTGGTAAAAGCATTCTTAGAAATGTACTTTCCTCCCACCAAGATCGTTAAGCTAAGGCATGAGATCTATTTTTTAATCCAAATGGAGGGGGAGTCTCTTTATGAAGGATGGGAAAGGTTCTAATATTTGCTATTGAAGTGTCCCAATCATTGCTTTTCATTATGGCAACAAAATTGAGACCTTTACTAATGGTCTAAACTACAACAATATGCAAACTCTGATAGCCACCGGAAGAGGATCTTTGCGACATAAAACTCCAAAAGAGATTAGAGACTTGATTAAAGAGATGTATCTAGCCTATTATCAATGGCTACATTCTCCTCGGGACCTTCAAAGGTTGAAAGCACCAGGTGCTCAAACTATTGACTCGGTTAATTCACTGTCGGCATAAGTGGAGGCTCTCAATAAGAAATTCGATCCTTTTACTTTAGGAACTTCTCAACACTAAACTATGTATTGTGAGAGTTGTGGTGGTGGCCACCATATGTAAGAATGCAACATGGTTGGGTCAAGTGGGTTAAGTGGAAGACAAGAGCAAGTAGACTTTGTTTAGGGAATGCAAAGGGGTGGAACACAACAATAACCCCTACTTAAATACATAAAATCCCGGGTAGAGGAACCGCCTAAAATTTTCTTGGAGAGATCAAAATGAACCAAAAGGTCCCCTACCTGGATTTTAACAAAAGCCACCCATGTAAGGGCAACCCCCACCACCAAGGAAGAGTAGCCTTAAAGAAACAATGGAGAAGTTTATGCTAGCTACAGAGACCTGTTTCTAAAATCAAGAGACAATTAATAGAAAAAATCAATCTTTCTTGTAAAATTCGAAAGCTCAAGTTGGACAAATCGCCAAGCTCTTGAGTGAAAGAACTCTGGGTGCTTTTCCAAGCAATACGAAGGCAAACCCTAGGGGGTAATTGAAGGCTATCACCTTGAGGAGTGGTGAAAATGTGGAGAGCGTTGTTAAGGAAAGTGGGGGGAAATGAGGAGACTAAGAAAGAAGAACCCAGCCATGTGAATGAGGTTATAGAGATTGAGAAAGTGGAGAAAGGGTGAGGAGCAACCTAAAGCATCACCATCGGTCAAGGAGTACAAGCCTAAGGTGTCATATTTGGCACGATTACAAAAGGATCACTTGGATGTTCAATTCGGTAAGTTCCTTGAACTTTTTTAACAACTCACATTAATATTCCTTTTGCTGAAGCGCTTGTACAAATACCTAAATATGCTAAGGTCCTTAAGGAACTTCTCTCCAATAAGAGAAAACTTGAATGGGTATCAATGGTGCATTTATACAAGAAGTCTTCTGCCATTCTTCAAAGAAGGTTGCCAAAGAAATTGAAAGATCCTAGTAGCTCCAACATTACTTGTTTAATTGGTAACCTAGAAATTGATAAGGTATTGGTCGACTTAGGTGCAAGCATAAGTGTCATGCCTTATCAAGTTTTCAAAAAACTTGCTATTGGGGAACCTAAGCGAACACAAATAACCATTGAATTAACGAATAAATCTATTGTACACCCCAAAGGGATTGTAAAGGATGTGTTAGTAAAGGTGGAAGATTTCATATTCCTAATTAATTTTATGGTAATTGGCATGGATGATGACACGGACGTGTCTATGATTTTAGGAAGGCCATTTTTTAATACAACATGTGCCATCATCGATGTCCATGAAGGTAACCTCACCTGAAGGGTGGATGAGGAGAAAGTAATTTTCAATGTTAATGAAGAAATGAAACACCCTTCAATTTTTTTATGATAAGGGATCATGTAATGATCTTTGCTTTTAACGATTCTCTTGAAAGATGTCTTGTACAGGGTAAAGCAATGGAGGAAGATTTGGAATCTAAGAAGGAGCACATGCAATTGGAGGAAAATAAGTACATGGAAAGGAAGAGGGCATATGAATCAATTGAAATACCCAACATTGACAAAGTAAAGCCCTCTATAGAAGACCCTCCAGAATTAGAACTCAAGGCACTCTGGATAATTTGGAGTATTCCTTTTTGTGAGAGGGGAAAAAACTTCCTATCATCTTGAGTGCCCGGTTGTTGGTTAAGCAAAAAGAGAGATTGATTGATCTCTTAAAGTGGTATAAAAGGGTCATTACTTGGAAAATAGCAGATATCAAAGGAATTAATCCCTCCTATTACACCCATAAAATTCTTATGGAGGATGATTTCAAACCGGCGGTGCACCTCAAAGGAGATTAAATCCCAAGATGAAGGAAGTAATGAAAGTAGAGCTGATCAAGCTCCTTGATGCCAACTTGATCGCGGAATCATATACCTTATCTCCGATAGCTCATGGGTGAGCCTAGTCCAAGTGGTTCCAAAGAAAGGGGGGGGTGATGGTTGTGCCAAATGAGAAAAATGAGTTGATCGCATAAAGGATGGTTACCAACTATAGAGTATGCATCGATTATAGAAGGTTGAATGTTACTACTTGCAAGGATCACTTTCCCTTGCCCTTTGTTATCAAATTCTAGAAAGGCTCACTAGGCATTCTTTCTATTATTTTATAGATGGCTTGTTGGGGTATTTTCAAATCCCCATTACTTCGGAAGACCAAGAAAAGACAACCTTCACATGTTCATATGGAACCTTAGCTTATAGGACGATACCTTTCGGTCTTTGTAATGCTTCGACCACCTTTCAAAGGTGCATGACAACCATTTTTTATGACTTAGTTGAAGATATAATGGAGGTTTTCATGGACGATTTCTTTACACATGGAGATAGCTTTAAATGGTGTCTTGCTAATCTAGAAAGGGTTTTAAAGCATTGTGAGGAGATGAATCTTGTTCACAATTGGGAGAAATTCCACTTCATGGTGGAAGAAGGAATAGTGTTGGGGCACAAGATTTCAAGAGAGGGCATTGAGGTTGATAGGGCCAAGGTTTCCACCATTGAGAAGTTACCCCCTCCTTCAATTGTTAAAGCTATTAGAAGCTTCCTTGGGCATGCGAGTTTCTATTGGAGGTTCATAAAAGATTTTCCAAGGATTGTTTGCCCACTCATAAGGCTTTTAGAAAAAGAGGTTGAATTCAAGTTTGATACAGAGTGCCTTGTAGCCTTCAACACATTGAAAGACAAGCTCATTCGTGCTCCCATCATGGTGGCTCCAGATTTGAGTCTTCCCTTCAAACTTATGTGTGACCTAAGTGATTATACAGTAGGAATAGTGTTGGAGAAGAGGAGGGAAAAGCTCTTTCATCCCATCTACTATGCGAGCAAGACACTAAATGATGCCTAAGTCAACTACACCACTATGGAGAAAGAATCTTGGTGGTTGTTTTTTCCTTTGACAAGTATCGCTCGTACCTCATCTTGTTAAAGGTAGTTGTGTAAACCAATCATTCGACATTGAAGTATCTTTTTACGAAGAATGATGCCAAGCCAAGGCTCATTAGGTGGGTGTTATTACTCCAAGAGTTTGACTTAAAGGTGCAAGACAAAATGGGGGCGGAGAACTTGGTAGTGGATCATTTGTCAAGATTAGAGAACCCAGAGCTAGAAGAGTTGGATGAGAGGGAGATCAAGGACACATTCCTAGATGAGCAACTTCTCACCATAGTAAGTGAGGTTTGTGATTCTATCCCTATCTCTAATATTCTTTAGTTCGCCGATATTGCCAATTATCTTGTTGATAGGGAACTCCCAAAAGACATTTCATACCAATAAAAGAAAAAGTTTTTCTTTGACTTGAAATATTCTTTTTAGGAGGACTCCTTTCTTTTTAAATTGTATTGTGATAAAGTTATCCAACGTTGCATGGCTTGGCCCGAAACTTTGTAAATTTTGGACCAATGCCATGGCTGGACAATAAGAGGGCACTTTGGTCCAATTCAAACAGCTTAGAAGGTGTTAGAGGTTGGTTTCTATTGGCCTACACTCTTCAAGGACAGCTATGAATGGGTAAGGAAATGTGATCCTTGCCAAACGTCAGGTAATATCTCGCCCCATGATAAGATGCCCCTCAATGGCATTCTTGAATGTGAGGTCTTTGATGTGTGGGGCATCAACTTCATGGGACCCTACCATAATTCCTTTAGTAATAAGTATATTCTTATGGATGTCGATTATGTGTCCAAATGGGCAGAGGCACAAGCTCTATGTAAAAATGACGCTAGGGTGGTCATAAAGTTCTTAAGGAAGTTATTTTCTCATCTTGGCACACCCAAGGTGATTATAAGTGATAGAGGGACATATTTTTGCACTGCTCAATTGAGCAAGGTCTTGAAAAAGTGTGGTGTCACCCATAAATTGGCTACCCCCTATCACCTACAAACTAGTAGGCAGGTTGAAAACTATACTAGGGAAATCAAGAAGGTCTTGGAGAGATCTAATGAGTGTAATAGGAAGAGTTGGTCAAATAAGTTAGATGCCCGTGGAAATCGAGCACAAGGCCTATTGGCCATCAAAGAAATTAACTTTGATTTAGAGTTTGCAGGTGAAAAGTGGAGGCTCCAACTCAATGAGCTCGAAGAACTAAGATTGAAGGCATATAACAACTCAAGGTTGTATAAGGAATGGACAAAGCGCTAGCATGATGCTAGGATCAAACAATAACAAGAGTTTAAGGTAGGATACAAGGTATTACCCTTTATCTCTGGTTTGAGGTTATTCCCAAAAAAGTTAAAATCCTGATGGTTCGGTCCTTTTGAGGTGAAGTAATTATTTCCCCATGGGGAGGTTGAATTAAGTCACCCCAAAAGGGGTGATTTCAAGGTAAATGCCCAAAGGCTTAAGTTATACTTAGAAAGAGGGGAAATCTTTGGTTTTAAGGAGGTTTGGCACCTACAAGAGGTAGGGTGAAAACCATACCCAATGTACAGCTAAGATGACATTAAAGAAGCACTTGGTGGGAGGCATCACATCAGTTTAAAGTTCATTTATTTTTATTTTTTAGTTGTATTTAGTTTTTATTGATTTTCTTGAGAAAAAAAAAGATATAATGCTTGGTCAAAAGGTTTTGCAGGTGTTTCAAGGCTCAATTCATCAAGAAAATGTGAGTGGTTCGAGCCAAAGGATGTCCCAAAAACCCATGGCATGAGCTAGGGTAAGTATACTTCATTTGGACTTGAAAAGGCATGAATTTCCCTTCTCACGAGCTGGCTCACGACCTATGGCTCAAACTGTGAGATAGGGTAGTAAAAGTCATTTAGTCCCATAGCTTCTCATGGTCTGGCTAATAGCCAGTGGCTCAGATCATGAGAATGAGCTGAAAAGGGGCAACCTTGCATTCAGTCTAGTAGCTTGCCATGATCTGGATCACAGACCATGGGCATAGACCATGACAAATGATGTAGTGAGGGGTAGTAAGGTTTCATAGTGTGGCGCACACTGTGAAACGGGGGGCGATTTTCTCAAATTTTAATAGTGAGTTCTCATAGTCTAGCTCATAGCCCTTGACTCAAAATGTGAGCCTCTTTTTTAAAAATTATTTTGTAGGGCCATTTCAACTTAACATCATGCCCTTTATCCCCTAACCCATGACCAGACACACCCCATTTCCCATCCTCTGCATTTTTCAAAACATAAAACACTCAAACACTCTCTAAACATCTCAAGAACAAGGATTCAAGTCCTAATTTCTAAGATTTTTCAAGAAATCAAGGTTTTTCTTTCTTTTTCTTTTCTCTTTTCTTTTTGTTTTGTTTGATGTCTTAGTTTAGCTAGTGAATTTTTTTTAGGGTATTTTCTTAGAGATTGCAAGTTAGGTTTAATTCTTAAGTTTTTGTTGAGAATGTGTGAATAATTTATAAGTAGGAATTGTTAATTTGTTTCTAATTTCTAATTTTTTTGCATGAATTTAGTGTGCTAGAGCTTAATTTTGTTTTAGGGTTTTCAAGCTTGATTTTTGAAATTTCTTGGAAATTTTTGGGAAATTTGGGATGTTTAAAACTTTAATCCTTTTACATTTCTTATTTTCTTCAATTTGAGAGTGCTTTGGAGTTTGATTATACTATTTTGGGTGGCTTTGTATGATTCATGTAAGGTGTTCGACAAAATAACTAAGTGAGTTGGGGGTCTAAATTTTCATGAATTTTCAAACCTTTTGTGTTTGTTTTTCTTCGAGAGATACCCTTCTCACTTTTTATCAATGTGAGTGTATACACTTCATACCAAGCATATTGTTCTCCTTTGGCATATACATTGTGAATTTATGTTAAGTATGGGGGTTCGAAACTTGAGTAGGGAACTTGGAAGACTTATTTTGGTTAGTTTGTACATTTTTGCAAGTTGGTAATGGTCTAATTCTAGCTGTTACCATGTCAACATTTATTTGACACTAACCACTAATGATGTTATCTTTGCTTTGGAACCTTTGGCTTTTGTTATTGTATTTTCATGTTATGGCTTTAAAGAAGCAATCCACATCGTCTTCCATAAACGCCACTTCATCCAAGGCTATCGGGAAGTGACTAGCTTCCTCATCACCACATGTCATACGAAAGTAGCCTGTTAGGAGGCCCCCATAAACTCCGCTCATAATATCCCTACAAGACAAGATCAATGAGCCCTCAAGTATAACCCCATTCACCCTTGTGTCAAATGTGACAAAGCTTGGCAAAGTTAAAGGATGCAGAAGTTTGGGAACAAAACATGGCACCCTTACTGTAAGGTTAATTAGGATTCCATTTGTGGCTACAAATGGGAGGATGAGCTCAATAAAATGTTGAACCAACCAAGGTGATAAGAGTTCTACCAAATTGACGAGATTACATATCGAGAACTCACCTTGGAGTTTCTTTACACTTTGAGTATGGACATAAAGGAAAAGAAACACATCACATTTCGGTTGGGATTAAAACACTTTAAGAAGAGTTTTGTTGACCTTGCAGTGGACTTTGAGATTTGCAAATTAGAGGATCTTCATACTCTAATATATTGTGACACCCCAATCAATTGGGAAGCTGAAAATCCAAAGTTAGGGGATCAATTGAAGGAGTTTTCTAAGGGAGAATGGGGCACAAGAATAGTTAAAGCTTTGAATTTCTGTCCATAGGCATGCATTGTGCCCATTAATTACAAGCAGTTCTACTGCTCCGTGCATCGGTTCTTAGGGGCACGTCATATGAAGAACAACCTCAGAGTTACTGTTTCCATAACCTGGTTTAAATGTTTTATAAAGAGGCCAAGAAGGGTACTAGAGGAGGGCTTTTTGAAGGGTGTTATATCACAAGGTTGGCAAAGAATTTGAAGGCGTACACTTTACTGGACACAATGATAATGGATGGGGGAATTTTACCCTTCAATCATAATTGTTTGGAGAACATGCTTCATAAGAAAAAGGTTCTCCACATTCGGCCTCCAACTACCACAGCAAACCCCTCTGTTCCTTCTTCATCTACTCTAGGCGCCACTATACCACCTCCCCCTATAGGTCCTTCATCTTCAGCAGGACCCTCCCAGACACAGGTTCATGATCTATCTTATTAGACTTTCAGAGCATCTCCCTCTTATATTGATTGGATAGGTCTATAGAGAGTGGGGAGAATAGGGATAGAAAGCAGACTTCCTTTGAGGATAACATGAATAAGATTTCGTCAAATATCGAGAGATTAGGGTAGTAATAGTGGGGAATCTGCAACACATAAAAAAAAAAGATCCTGGAATAAATGGGTCATGAAAAGAAACTCAGGAGCTGGAATAGCAAGGTTTTGGGGCGCATTTTGAACTAGCTTGGCTTGAAGAAGCCAAAAGACTAGAGTCATCTCCGCAAAACAAAGAGGGGCCTCCTCTAGTTGCTCCAGCCTACATTAGTGCCTTTAATGATGTTAAGATAGAGATAGAAAAGGAGGAGGGTAAGGATAACAGCTCCCCAGAGATAGAGTCATAGTCGAGCTCCGATGCTGAGTTAAAGGTGGAAGAGGATCTCGATGTCGATGCCAAGACGAATTTTGATGGTGAGGATGATAGGGACATTGCCCTATGACCGGTTCAGGGCAATATCTTTTCACTCATGAGCTCTATGTAGTTTATATATATATATATATATATATATATATATATATATGTGTGTGTGTGTGTGTGTGTGTGTGTGTGTGTGTGTGTGTGTGTGTGTGTGTGTGTGTGTGTGTGTGTTTGTGTGTGTGTGTATAATAAATAGATTGTTATTTTTTAGTATT
>CAOJBK010619234.1:0-11529 GCA_948294925.1 Codiaeum variegatum | reverse complement strand
ACAAGAATCAAAATTGTCCCTCATATGCGAAGCACTTTCTTCGAAGAATCAGGCGAAGTTGTTTAACTAAGAGCTCATTCCCAAATCATATGCGAAGCATTGGCTGTAAAGCAATATCTTTTGTTCAAACAGAGGATTACAGTTCGAAGGCTTCCTAATCCTCTTATAAACAAAGGGGGCCACTGATACGGGTCTATATAAAATGGGCCTAATTGGGTGAAGGCCCAAAGAAACACATAAGCCCGAACTAGAAGGTAATAGCTCAGAATACCCATAAGCATAGAAGGCCTGAGCCACTTGCTTGGGAATATACTGGACCCGAAGGTCCACCTGGAAGAGGGACCTTCGAGTCACTTACTCCATGAGCTTTATAAACATTCGGATCATTCACTCCATGGACGTTACAAATACAATAAATGTCCATAACATCAATAACTGATAAATAAATGCTCATTATGGAAGTAGTCCTTAAACTACCATATATAATGATCAACAACACGCTTTAGAGGTATGTTTTTACAAAATTGCTAAATATTAAACTAAGCATTAAGATCGTTTGCTGACTTGAGCGTTGGAGGATTATTGTCAGGCACACACTTGCTCCTCTAACGTTTACAGTTGTTCATTTGTGCAGGTTTCGACAATCTAATTCAAGTCTAAGATTAGAGGTGATCAAGTCCAAAACTTATGAAAAGTATTTGTTTTTTATAAAAAAAACAAGGTAATCCTCATGTTATTCGCTTTTCTTAACTTGTGTGGCCATCCACAAAATTTCGGTCATTAAGACATTGAACATGTTCATTTTTGTTATTATATATTTCTTATCTCACGTAAAAATTTGTTCATTCTCTGAATGCAATCTTTTTCGATTCTACCAAGTCACGCACATAGTTTCTATAACATATTCCAATTTACATTATTTGGATATAATACATTTATCAAATAGAAATATTCTCTCTCTAAAAAATTATCCCAAAATACTAGGGAATCAGTGCGTAAAGTTAGTTTAAGATGGTTTTAAGAACCCTTCAAAAGAGAAGAATGGTTTTAGGAAAAGTTAGTTTAAGACAAGCTCTGCTTGCATGGGTCAGATTAGAATGTAAGTAAGTCAACTTTACTTGTGAGTTAATTGAGATCGACTCAAAAATTATTCTAAATCGATTCGATTTAATTGAGTCAAGTTTGAACTCGAGCTACTAATGAATTAGTCGAACTCGAACTCTTTATTACTTAACTCAATAGGCTCACAAGTCTAATCAAACTTTTT
Organism: Codiaeum variegatum; assembly: GCA_948294925.1. Lineage (NCBI taxonomy): Eukaryota > Viridiplantae > Streptophyta > Magnoliopsida > Malpighiales > Euphorbiaceae > Codiaeum > Codiaeum variegatum. The sequence continues at coordinate 10,262 of CAOJBK010619234.1, read as the reverse complement.
TATATTTATAAATTTTACCATTTATATATTATTATTTATAATTATTTTAATGAGTCGATTTCGAGTTCATTGAAAACTTTAATAATCAAGTTGAGTCGAGTTTGATACTATGTTAATTCATTTTAACTCAATTATTCACTTATTCACTTAAGTTCGAGTCCGACTCGATTAAACTGAAACTCGAACTCAAGTTTGAGTTATTGGAGACTCGCTCAAGCTCGAGTTCGAGATCCAGATCAACTCGACTTGATTTCACTCCTAGATCAAATGGAGTCAATATGGTATGACTTCTCCCAAACTTATATTATTTCATATAATTTATCAATAAATTAAATATTTTTATATTTAGTAATTAATTTTACTTAATTAATCTCATCTTCAAATTATAAATACCTTCTTTTATTTATAAACCAACATCCATTCTTCTTATTTCTGGCTTAAAAAAACATCCTTCTTCTTTGAAAAAAGTTACATGATTAGATTATAATAGAGTCAAAATAGAACATAATTCTTCTTAAATTTTAAGTTATATTCATACATCAGTTTCGCCTTTATCCCTGGAAAAGGTCAATCCATCTCTTTAATTTACATTCTCTAAATCGATTAAAGGCTTGAGCTTAACTTTATGTCTCAACCAATTCATTCATATTTCGGTTGTTAAGAAAAAAAAAAGTGTAATAGTTACGGATCTAGAAAAATTTTTTTATTAGGAGTAAAAAAAATTTAATATTATATTCAACCATACTCACATATAATTTACAAATAAAATTAAAGGAATAAAATATAAATTGAATTATTTTATTTTTATTTTGTATTGAAACATAAAAAGTTCCTTAAAATTAGGGTTAATGTGTAAAAAATAATCACTCAGCTTTTTAAAAAGGTCACCCATGATCATTGTCAACTTTTTTGATATAAAATAATACTTTTAAAAAAATATGGATTGTAAAAAATTATATTAAATTTTAAAAAATGAGCATCCGTTAGCTTTTCCATTAAACATTCAAATTTTCATCCATTTCCATTATTTAACATGCGTAAAAAGACTAAAATACCATTGTTTAACTATTAAAATTTTCATTTTTATCAAATATAATTAAAAATAAAATTAAAATAATAATAAAAAGATATCATTGTTTAACCATCAGAGTTTTCATTTCTACTCAAATCAGTAAAAATAATTCTAATTAATTAAAAGAAATAATTGCCATTAAACAAACACAATAATAAGAAAAAATATAGAAAGAAAGAGAAAAATGTATAGGAAAACTCATAAATAAAATTAAAAAACTCAAACGGTTTTTTTTCTTTATTACATGAAATTTCATTTTCTTTTAAAAAAATAGCCAAAAGAAAATGGGTGGTGCTATGATTTTAATATCGCACTTGATGAATGCATCATCTATCGTTTAAGCTAGTGAGGACAATTAACACCACTTGGGATGGTTACACTCCGGTAAAAACTTTATTTGGGAGTGTTTGACCAGTGATAAAGAATGAGAGGAGTTTCAATTTGACTCAGAAATTAGTAGGTGCTATAAACTTTTTTATTTTAGTAAGTTTATATTTTTAAAAAAATTTTATCCATTTTTGTTTTAAAAATTTTGTAGAAAAGAAGAATGAACGGTGATTGATTTTTGTGTTATTGATAAGAAATATTGTTAGCATAATTATATATTTGAATTTTTTTTAAAAGATTTTTTTAAAAAAACCATTTGAGTATATTTGGATTTTCAATTATATAAATTAGCTCTAATCTACAAATTTTTCGTTATCACTAAGTTTTTATCTTAATTTTATTTTAATTATTAATTTTTAATTTAATAATTAACATTTAATTTTAATTACACTGACAAGTTATAAGCACAGTTGATTAATTGAAATTCTATGTATGACACGTGGCAATATTTTGTTGACACGTGATCCACCGCTATTAAAAACTGACACGTAAACAGCCATGTGAGCACTCCAATATTCTATTTTAATTTTAAAAGATTAAAAATAAAATAAAATAAAATAAAAAAAACAACTGCCAATAGAAATTTAAAACGTCAACTCTTCCTTGTGCAGTTGCTCTGACTCCATAACAATGGACTCCTCCTCTTCTATTTTATCTTTTATTGGGTTCACTTTCAAATTTCTAGCAGTTAAAACTGGCTCATCTAAAACCCTCACAATATCTCCTCCACTCTTCTTTCTACTCGAGAACTGGACTTCGAACACTGGAAGAAGAAATTCTGGATTCAACTTCAATTTCAGGACCTTTAAACGAGTCCCTTTTAGAAGGATTTCACTCGTTGTCTTGATAAATCCTTTAAATGGGTGGCGCTGGAGGTAGTAGGGATAGGGGGCTTGTGAAAAGAAGAAACGGAGGATGATGAAGAGTGATCGAGCACGGCAAGGAGCTCGCAGAGGCATGAGGGGAAAAAGCCGGTCAAATGCTTCTCCGGATAACGGTCACAAGAGGTAGAAGGACAATGAGGCTGTGGCGATTGTGGTGGCTGAAGTTGTGATGGGTCGGTGGTGGGATTCGTAACTCGACGTGAAGATTGAAATTTGTAACAGATTGGTTCCAATTTTAGGAAAAGCTTCAGAATTTAATTAAGAATTGGATTTGCAGGAGATTTTAGAGAGGTTTGCTTTTGATAATATTTGTAAACTTGCTTTCAATGTTGTTGTCCCGCCAGAGATTCCACCGTCGGCGGTGAGTTTATGCGGACATTTGAAAAAGCTGCCACTCTTAGTTCGGAAAGATTCACTTATGCAATTTAAGAAATTCTTCAATTTGGGAACAAAGCAAGAGCTGAAGAAATTAATTAAGATTGTTCATTAGTTTGCTGATCAAATTATAGAATTATAATAATTAAGGATGAAACAGAGAAATGAGAACAAAGATGGCAAAAACAACGCCTTTAGTGAATAAACATTGACACGTGTTAAATTTCTATTAGCTGTTGTTTTTTATTTTAAATTTTTAGAATTAAAATAGAATAATGGGAATGCTGACATGGCTGCTGACACGTGAGTTTTAAATGACATGGCATTATGTGTTAGCAAAATTATGTTATATATCATGCCACGTCAAATTTCGATAAGCCACATGAGTTTCGTGAATGTCGTGCTTTTTACCCACAATTTTAAATTAATATTTAAATATATAACAATTAATTTTTATTATTAAATTATGATTTTTTATTGATTTTTGTAAAAATTGAAAATTTGGTGGTTAATTAGGAATATTTTGGTCTTTTTAATCGTATTTAACAATGGAATGGATAGAAGCTTGGGTGTTTTAACGGAAGGGTAACAGATTCATCATTTTTGAAAATTTAAAGTAACTTTTTACATTTTATATTTTTTCAAGAATATTATTTTATATCAAAAAAATTGAAAATGACCATTGACAACTTTTTTAAAAAGCTGAAGCATTTTTTTTTTTGGACCTTAAATCTTAAAATTATAAATATAATCTTAAAACTAAATAGAAGAATTTTTATAAATTTTAATTTAATGGAGCCAAAAAAAAATCAAAGGGAGAAATTTAGAAATTTATTACAAGAAAAAATAAAAATTAAAAGAAAAAATTATAATATACATATTGATAGGATTGATGTCTAACAACTTCCAATCTCAGGACTGACGAATCTTGGATCTTGGGATACCTGCACTAATGAGTAAAAGTGAGCAAAGTGGCCAAGCTTTGAGCTTGGCAATTACCCTCCGATAATCAAGTTAGTAATGGATTTTGTTTGCCTTAGACTCGAAGAGCCCTTAAATATTGGACTTAAATTACTGGAGTGTTTAGGATTAGAGTTCATTGCCGTGAAATCCGTGCCATTCATAGAGTATTTATAATGTTTATAAGATTTTTTTAGTCCATTTGTACCATTGTGGAAGTGCCAAGTGATGAATTTTGGGTATGGCAGTATGTGGTCCCCTAGTGAGGAGAGAACATATGTCTATCTTGAGCACCTGACACGTGTCTGGAGAATATTATGAATGATCCACTGGGGTCCCATACGAAGAGGTACCTTCGTCGTGTCTGAGGGTGAAGCCTTAGGTCGAAGAGACTTGTCGAAGCCTACCCCGAACTTGATATGGGCCTGGGCCTTTATTCTATTTGGATTATTATCTATTCTTCAAGCCCAAGGCCTTTGTACTTATTTATTCTGACCTATATCAGTGGCCCCCTTTGTTCATAGGAGGTTAAGGTTCTTCGAAGCCCGATTCCTCCATTTAGACAAAATCAACTAAAAGAATGTCCTAAAATCTTCGCTTTTTGTCTGGAGACTATTGCCTCACTGTGCTGACGATTTTCATGCCTTTCGATCGAGGATCCGGGAAATCCTAATACATTTCTATAGGCTTCACGTCTTATTCCTTTGAAGCTTTATTGCGATCAAGGTCTTCTCGCCACGTGGCCTGCCAGCTCATTTAAATGATTCGCCACGTGTCATATTTTGTATTATAATGGTCGAGAATATGAAAGGTATTCTAAAAGGCATATATATACCTCTTTATTTTGACCTATTTCTTTCACATTTTGACTAATTTCCCTCTTTGTTCTTCGAATTTTTCTTTCTTCGACTTCATTCATCTTCTCTCTTCTTTTCTAATTCCCCTCAGTTTTGCTGATCTAATGGCTCGTATTAGACAATATCATGGTGCCAGGGTGGTTCTCATTAGTAGGGAGGGATTTATTCTTAATTCTCTCATCTCGGCTTAGAAGAGTGTGGTTCCTAAATTAAAGATTAATTGGGAACCTCTTCAACCTATACTTGACAATGTCGCCCCAGAGGTCGAATTCATCTACCCATTTTCTTTGAATCGCTTTTTCCATGACGACCTTCAACTAAATGTCCCTTTAGGACTTTGGGAATATGTCCTTTTCTACGATAAGATGTTGCAAGGGTTGTTTCTTCCTTTTTCTACACTTCTTTAGTGAGGTTTTTAGACATTTTAATGTGATACCATTTACTCTCACGCCTAACTCAACCCTCGATATCCATGACTTTGAAGTTCTTTGCTTATGTTTGGGGATTTTTTCCCTTTGATGGAAAATTTTCAAACTTTCTTCCAGTTCGTGTCATGTCAAGGAGACACGAGGGTTTTCATGTCCTCCGTGAGGCCCCATAGGAAGTTACTCTCCTCAAAGCCCAATCAATGAGATGATTGGAAGTGTCATTTTAGTGGTCTTTGATACATTGGCACAAACGAGGTTGGCTTAGGGTTCGACGGGGACAACCAAGAGCCCCACAAGCTTCTGGGGATCCTGCTATTACACCTGAAGACCAGAGTCATTTGCTTATGTTGATCAGGCTGAGGGAGTTAGTCAACCTTGAGGATTTATGCCGGAGTAGTATTCTAATGGATGGTTGCCTTTCCGTCCCCTTCTGCCTGGAGAACTTAACGGTATGTAGTTATTATTTTTGGTATTCTTCTTTGTTTGATTATGTTATAACATCTTTCCTCCTATTTCCAGAAAAACCTTCGAAGCTAGTAAACAAGGACCTCCAGTTTATGCTAAGGGTGCATTCTAAGGTAGAGAAAGCTAAGATCCCTAAGCCAGATCTTACGTGAGTCATCCCCGTTCGGGACCCAACCACAGGGGAGTTTCGACCTCGAACAAAGGAGTAGATTCAGAATGTCATCCTCCAATTGCATCTTCAAGAGTATAACTTCCTTCATTTGTCCCGCTACTACTAGGATCTGCCCTCAAGGAGTGGTGAGAGGCTTCATGCACCTATTGGCCCCCAAGCTCTTTTAGTGAGGCCCATCCTTGATGCCCCTGCTGTTGGTTCGAAGTGATCAGCTCCTGACCCATCTATCAATGATGATGATGATGAGGAGGAAGGTCCCCTCATTATTCAGATATACAAGCAAAGGTCCGAGAGGGTTTCTAGTGTGACTCCCTATTTAAGGATAAGTCAGAGCCGACCTACTCAAGGTCCTATTTCTCTAGTGTCCCAGCCTCATACTTCAATTCCTTTGGCTATTGGCCCTTCTTCTTCTCTTCGTCCTAAGCGATTTTCATCTTTGAGAAGAAAAGGAAGTCGATCAGCTGCTCTGGCTCCAGGAGTTTGAGGATAGAATCATTCAAATGCCTCGATTTCATTGAGTGGTGAGACATGCTTTGGACACTATAGAGTCTCTTGCCAAGGATCAATAGGAATTCAATAGACTCCCCTATATATTCTATCACAATTGTGTCCTGCCCTACTCTGAAGACCGATTCATCAAGATCTATAGCTCCCTTTATGATAAGGATGAGGGAGTGATGAGAGAATTTCTGGAGAGAGAGTTTGCTCTGCTTTCTGGGGTTGGTGAGGCCAGTGGTTCTATTTCTTCTAAAGCTTCATTTTCGCCAGGTAATTTCATTATTTCTTACTCTTCTCCTTCATCATCCTCTTCCTCTTCTTCCTCTGACCTTTAGGGGGGGTTTCTGAGACTCTTGAGAGGGTGGAAAGGTCTTGGCAGGCTAGGCAATCTGCTAAGACTGCTTCTCATGTCGAGGCTAAGCCCCTTCGTGATTCTTCCTGATGGTAGAGAAGTTGGCAGTACAAGGATGAAGCACTCCGCGAGGAGACCCTCGCGAAGGGGTGGTGAGTTCTCTAATTATCATTTTTAGTTAAATCTTCTACTCTTTGCGCTAACATTTTTTCCTTTTTTTTTAATCTCAACTTCCCTTAAGGAGGCTACTGGAAGAGGCACTGTTTCGTCGGGTAAGGGTTTTGTTCTTTTGCCTCCCACCACTACATTGCCTTTGATCCCTAAGGTAAATATCTTTTTACTCTTGTTCCATTTTTTTCCTTATTTTATTTCTTCTTATCTACCTTTAATGTGTTTTCTTTCCCTTTTTGTAGGTTGCTGAAGGCATTCAAACTGATGGGACTTTGTCTCATCTCCGAATGGAGGTCGAGCCTCCTCTTACTGTAGTCACTCTGCCCCTTTCTGGGGTCAAGGATACCATTATTCTTCCTTTGGTTCCTGAGGTTAGTTTGAGCCTTTGTGTTATTTCGTTTTGCTTGGCACTTATTTCTTTCCTTTTTTGCAGCGTACCAAAGGTGCTCACGTTGTTAGGGCTTTGCCTCATGGTGAAATGGATGCAACTTCTATAGTTTTAGCTCTTACTCCTCCCTAGAGGGTCGAAGAGAATGTGATTGTTCCCTCATCATCTGTTAAGGTATATTCTCTCCATAACTTCTTTGAACTTACTTTTACTGTCAATGTTACTAATGATTCTTTTATTGTATTAGGTTATATGCAAAGGTGAAGATGAAGCTTCCTCCAGGGTCTATTCTGAGGAATTTAAGGAATTTGTAAGAAAGCTTAATGTGGAGGGATTGCCAACTCCTATTCATGAGGAAGATGAGGCCCTCTCTAATCTTTTTAAAGTGGGCTATAGCTCTAAGTCCGCCACTGAGATGTTCATTCTCAAGGGTGCCTCTTCGAAGTAACCTATCCTTGTTAAAGGGACAGGGACCTCTGCTATTTGTGAAGAGAATTGCTTAAGTCTATATGAGGGAACTCACAAGTCCAATGATCAACCCCAACAGTCAGCTAAGCCACTTCTCATTACTGATCCCTAATGCAACATCTCTTTGACTTCAGTTCCTCTTTCTGATTCCTCTATGTGCCTCGGTGATGACTCATTTCAAGAGGGGATGAAGTTTTTAGATGCTCAAGGGGTTTTGGAGTAGGGATCAGCTATTTTGGTCCTCGAGGTTAGTATCTTTTGTTTATTTACTTCATAATTTTTTTAACATCGATCACCTTCGTAGGATGGTGTGACGAAGGTCAAAAGTCAACAAGATGCTTCCAAGGCCTTTCTCTTAGATTATCAATAGATGGAGACTATTGTTTCCCTCCATCAGTTGGAAAATGAAAACCTCAAGAAGAGTTTGGCAGAAAAAGAGGAGGCTGCTAAGGTTTCATCTTCAGAGCTTCAAAGCACCAAGGAGGCTCTTACCCAGGTCACCTCTGAACTCAAGGCTACCCATTCTGAGAGGGTTGTTGTTCTCTAGCATAGAGAGAAGGCTTTGATAGAGCTTGAAGACCTTTGCACTAGGTTGAAGGAAAAAGAGGAGCTTGTCACCTCCTTGAATCAACAGATGCTTGCCTTCAAAGGTCAAAATCATAGTCTCCAAGAGAAGAAGAATAAGTTGTAGGATGATATTCGTCTCTCTTAAAAGATTTTGGAGACTGTGTCCGGACAAGCCAAAAGGCATGATGAAGTGGTGCGCCAAGCCATAAATGACTTCTTCTCCTCTGTGTGGCTTGGGAAATACATTATGAAGAGGGAAGTGACTTATAAGAATCTTTGGCACAATAACCGTGTGAACAAAATACTTTCGATGCATCCCAAAGAAGCTAGCTACTTTAAGATGCATGATCCAAAGAAGGTTTGCATTCCTTCTATTGATGAATATCTGAGTACGCTTCCTCAGACTTCTTCCCCAACCTTCATAGAAAACAAATACAAGGATCTTCATTCAACTTCTAGTGAGGATTTGGGGGATGGTAAAGACCTTGAGGAGGGTGTTTCAGTTACCCAATGGCCTTTTATGAGTTCTACTCTTTTGTAAATCTTTGTATATTTATGAGTTGTATACTTTGTAAATTATTACTATTCTTAATGGAAATTTTCTTTTCTCTTAGTTTTGTTTGAGAACTTTCCTAAGAAATCTTTTGCTTGTCGAAGCTCATTTATTTATCTGACTCATTCTTTTTTGCTTTTGAATTTATTGTCTCTCATCGAAGCATCATAGGTTCAAAGTATTTTTTACCTAATGTTTGTGCTTCACTGTGAGATCATTTTTTTTCTAGATAGGTCTTTTTCCCTTTGCTTAGGGTTTGTGCCTTCTAGTGAAGTTCTTTTACCCATCCAGCAATACTTACATCCTTCATCAAGGATGAATTCCTCCCAAGGAAGGTCTTTTATCTATCAAGCAGGTCTTGTATCTTTTATCGAGGATGAGTACCTTCCACGGAAGGTCTTTTACCTGTTGAGTTGGTCTTATATCCTTCATCATGGATGAGTGCCTTCTAAGGAAGGTCTTTCGCCTATCGAGCATGTTAGCAGTTGATAATTAACAAATTATGCATTTTTGTACCCCATTTTCTTGATAATTTTGTGCTTTAAATTGAGTTTGATATGTTTGTTCTAAGTTTTTTCAGTTGTTTTCAAGAAATAAGTTGGAATCCAAGGTTAGTTTTGAAGTCTGAGCTTGAAAGACATAGAAAATGCGCGAAAACGGAGCAAAAATGATGGACAACACCTCCCATGGGCGCTGGCACGGCCGTGCCAGAGGTAGCACAGCTCGTGGGAGGCTGGAAACAGGCTTGGTCAGGCAGTAACCTGCCACAGGCCCTGCCACGGCCATGGCAGGGACCGTGGGAAGCTACTGCCTCCCATGGCACTGGCTGCCACGGCCAGTGCCATGGCCCGTAGTAGCCAGCAAACGCCCGTGGCAGGAAACTGTGGGAAGGCAGTAGCCTCCCACGGTCCGTGCCACAACTGTGGCAGCCGACCATGGTAGGCTACTACCCATCAAATCCATGCAGCCTTCTCACACGAGCATTGGTACGATCGTGGGAGCCGCCCGTGCCAACTTGCGGGAACCTAATTTTCCTAAAAAATCCTACAGAAATAGAATCCTATTAGACCCCAAATAGATAAGGTCATTGAAAACACATAAGAAGGGAGTTATGGAGGTGGATAAACAGATCTGGAGAGACAAAAAACAAATCAAGGAAGGCTTATAAAGGAGATTTACAGAGATCATCACTGAATCGAAGCAGGAACAAGGGAGATTTGAGTGGAAATCCATAAAAGTTATCATGAACTTTATGGGTTTCAACAACTTCTTAATCCTTTCTTATTCTTTTTTTTTTTATTATGAACTAAACGTTATTATCTGCCTAGATTAGATGAGTGTTACTCGATTGTATGGATTAATCAATTTTTATTCAATGAATATTTGATTTTTCATTAAGTTTATATCTTGATTTATTGATATGAAAATCAATTGCATTACTAGTGTGTTGTTGGTTTATGTTGTTTAAACTTTGTTAGAGATAAATGGTTTAAACCTAGAACACTCAAGAGTTTAATAGGATTATTGTGTTTGCAAGAGATAGATTCACAAACTCCTAGAGTTCACACATTTTTCACTAGATCTTCATGCTTTTTCTAATTGAATAAGATTGAGAAGAGATTCTGTCTTATTACTTAGGAATTAGGGGTTTAATTGTTTGAGAAA
>CAOJBK010619103.1:0-14012 GCA_948294925.1 Codiaeum variegatum | reverse complement strand
CATGAACAACCTTTAAAGCATCTGTTAAAAGGGCAATCTGTCATTCATATTCTCAAACTCTTTGAGAATAGATTCCCTCTAGAATACTTAAGGGACATATATACGTTCAATACTAGGAATGTATCCACTTAAAGAGCATATATACTAAAGCCAGTTAGGTTTTCGTTTACATTCACATGCTGAGTGTAAGCTCTAGGGCATACACTGCTAACATGCAGATCTCTAGATAGATTTAATCCTACAATCTCTCCCACCAAGATTCAATAATTTCATAATGAATTTTCATGTGAATAATTTGGTCTGTAAACTTGTTGAGTTACACTAAAGTTTGGTGAATGCTGAAAATTACATGAGTGGTCGTAAAGGGAAAGGAGTCATTTTTGTCGCTTATTCTTCAAATAGTGGGACTAAGAAGAAGAAGAGGAACAAGAAAAGGGTTGACACTCTTAAGGCCATATGAGGCATTACCAAAGACAATCCCACACAAGAAGCTTCGAAAAGCATTGGAAAGTGTTTCCATTGGGATGAGTTTGGGCATTGGAAAAGAAAATGTCCTAGGTTTTTAGAGAGCCAAAAGGATAAGAAAAAGAAGAAGGGAAAAAATAAGAGTGAGTCTTATGAAGCATCTCTTAATTATTAATTCTATTTTTAATGTGCCTTATATTTCATCACTTGGTTGGATACTTGATAGTGGTGCAAGTTCTCACATTTGTACTTTTATGTTGGCGTTATCAAGTAAGATAAGCTTGGAAAAGGATGAAGTGGTCTTGAAGATTGGCAATGGTGTAAGCATTGCAGCCAAAGTAATAAGAACTACTTTTATTGATTTTAGAGATCATATTTTGTTATTAAAGGACACCTTATATGTACCTAATACTTTTATGAACATTATTTTTGTTAATTGTATAACTAAGTATGGTTATGTACTTTTATTTAGAGATAATGTTTGTGAAATCTATTTTGAAAATAGAATTGTGGACATGGGGCATGTTTTGGTTAGTCTATATTATCTTGATAATAATAATAACGAAACTTTTCTAAGTACAACTCAATTTAATACCATTGTTAAATCTAACTCTAATTTAAAATTAATTTGGCATCTTAGACTTGGACATATATCTGAGAAGAGGATTCTAAAGTTGGAGAAAATGAAGATCCTAGACAATATGGGAAGTGAACTTACTCCAATTTATGAATCTTGTATCTAAAGAAAGATGACTAGGTCTAGCTTTGTGGGACAAAGAGAAAGAGCCAATGAAATTTTAGATATCATACATAGTGATGTATGTGGACCATTTCCACAAATGGCTAGAGGAGGATATTTATACTTCATTACATTCACTGATAACCTTTCGAGGTTAGGGCATGTTTATTTAATGAAGTGTAAACATGAATCATTTGAAAAGTTCAAAGAATTTTTTCAAGAGGTTGAAAAATAAACTAGAAAGAGTATAAAAACTCTTCAATCAGATCGAGTAGGCGAGTACTTAAGTACAAAGTTTGATGACTTCTTAAAGGAACATGGCATTATATCACAGTTGACTCCTCCCGGTATGCCACAGTTGAATGGTGTTTCTAAAAGGAGAAATCGTACCCTATTGGATATGGTATGATCTATGATGAACTACACCGATCTCCCTATCTCTTTATAGAGATATGTGCTTCAAATGGCTTCTTTAATCCTTAATAGAGTCCCTTCCAAATCTGATCCGACCACACTGTATGAGATATGAAATGGTACAAAGCCAAGTTTTAATCACATTAGGATTTGGGGTGTCCAGCACACATCAAAAAGATGATAACAGATAAATTATAAGATAGGTCTATTAGAGGAAGATTTTTTGGATATCCTAAAGGCAGTTTATGATACTACTTTTATCTCCATACCGAGGAAACAATAGTTGTTAGCCGGGATGTCATATTTCTTAAGAAACAGTTTCTGTAAGAAAGAGGCAAAGGAAGGGAAATAATATTAGATGAAGTTCCATCCAAAGAAATCTAAAAAATAAGTCAAATGCAAATTGATCATCCCGATGAGCTTAACCCAATCGATCAATCAATAGTGTATCCACACAAGTTCCTCGAAGGTCTAGTAGAGTGTCTCTTCCTCCGGAGAAATACAGACTTCTTTATAGTAATGTGCAAGAGTTGTGTATTGATGGAGAAGTTGATCAAGTTGTTGATCCTACTACATATGAGGAGGTTATACCAAATATAGACTCTTCTAAATGGCTAGAGGCTATGAAAATTGAGATGGATTCCATGTAGGCAAACCAAGTCTAGGATCTTGTTGATCCACCTAAAGGAGTAATACCCATTCAGTCTAAATAGATCTTCAAGAGAAATATTGGTGCAAATTGAAGCGTGGAAATGTTTAAAGCTAGGCTTATAGCAAAAGGGTTTTGCTAGAGAGAAGGGTTAACTCTGAGCAAACCTTTTCTCTAATAGCCATGCTTAAATCCATTCAAATTTTATTAGCGATAGCAGCACACTATGATTTTGAGGTTTGGAAAATGGATGTCAAGACTGCCTTTCTTAATGGAAACATAGAGGTAGACATTTTCATGGAATAACCTAAGGGTTTTGAATCCAATGATAGTTCCAAAGTGTGTAAGCTTAAGAGATCCATTTATGGACTTAAGCAGGCTTCGAGGAGTTGGAATCATCATTTTGATGAGATAATAAAATCTTTTAATTTCATAAAAAATGAAGATGAACCTTGTATGTATAAGAAGGTTAGTGGGAGTGCATTAACATTTCTTATAGTTTATGTGGATGACATTTTGTTGATTAGAAATGATGTAGGAATGCTATCAAGTGTAAAACTATAGTTATCCTTAAATTTCTCCATAACGGACTTAGGAGAAGCCACTTATGTTCTTGGTATTCGTATCTATAGAGATAGACCGAAGAGAACACTAGGGCTTTCCCAAAGTCAGTACTTAGGAAGGGTGTTGAAAAAATTCAACATGGTAGATTCCAAGAAGGGATTGTTACCAGTATGACATGGTATCCACCTTTCTAAGATGATGTCTCCCCAGAAACCTAAAGAAAGGGAAAACATGGCTAAAGTTCCATATGCTTCGAAAATTAGAAGCTTAATGTATTCAATGCTGTGTACTAGGTCGGATATCGTGTATGTTGTTAGTGTGACTAGTAGGTTTCAGTCCAATCCTAGTCTGGATCACTAGACCGTGGTCAAAACTATCCTAAAGTACTTGAGAAGGACTAAGGATTTGGTTTTGACTTATGGAGGAGGAGATTTGAGGATTGATGGTTTTACTGACTCTGACTTTCAGTCAAACGTCGATGATAGAAAGTCTATCTCAGGCTTTTTCTTCACTTGTAATGGAGGAACAGTATGTTGGAAGAGTTCCAAATAATCAACCATTGTAGACTCCACTATAGAGTTCGAGTACATTGCTGCATCAGATGCTACAAAAGATGCTATTTGGATTCGAAAGTTCATAATAGAACTGGATATGGTTCCTTCCATTTAGTCGGCAGTTCCTCTCTACTATGACAATAATGGAGCCATTGCTCAGGCACAGGAACTCAGGTCTCACAAAAAATCCAATCACATAGAAATGCGCTATCATATTATTAGACAGATCATTGGGAGAGGCGATATAGCCATGTAGAAAATAGCATCAGCTGAGAGCACGACATATCCCATGACTAAATCAATGAGTCAACAACAGTTAGATTATCATCTCAAGAAGATGGGCCTTAGATACTGTGTAGATTGGCTCTGAACTAGCTCTAGTGTAAGTGGGATATTGTTAGGGTTATATGCCCTAAAGCATGTACTTTATGTATGTACTTGTAATCTTAATCCCATTTATGGCTAAATATATATGTTTTCATTTTAATGATCATTTTCATTTTATCGTATTATGTATATATAATCCTTAAGTTCTATATAAGAGAATCTATTCTTAAAGAGTTTAGAAATTTGGAGACAGATTCTTTATGTCATAGACTTTAAAGTAAGTTCACGGTCATATGATTATTGATAGGAACGTTATTAATACGAATAGACTGTCTCCTCTATTGTCGTCCATGACAAGTATGAGATACTTATTGTTATGGAGATAGTGAGTCTCACATACAGACATGTGATGTCATGACAATAAGTGGACACTCATGAGATGAGAAAGTCGAACAGTGACATTATATGATAGACACATGGGTTTTATCCACCAGTCAATGTGTTATAATCTATATTGTAATTGTGCACGTAATATTTAGACTTGAGGTGACATGTTAACTAACATATTGGTGTTTATGGGTTGTTACTACTTATATACTGATGATAATCAAGTATTATTATATGGCATGTGGTGGCCATAATTCGTAGTATGTTGATATAAGTGATCTCCAAGATAGAATTCATTAACTTTGGTTAACAAGGAAGGCATCCTATGACTTCGGATTGTTCTAGATTCCCAAATCCTTGGCCAAGGTAGTAAAGATTCACTAGAAAGAGTTTCTAGTTGGAATTGATTTATCGAGAATTAGAACCGGATAGAAGTCATATGATCTAGCATATAGGGTTTGACTTTTCCATGACCCTAGATGAGATCGGGAATCCGTAATGAAGGGATTTGAGTGCATGGTAATTATAATCAAGAGGTCCATGAAATGTCAATGATTTAATCACTGACATTCATTTCTAATTAGGTACTCATGACATGTTATGCTAGACATCACTCATGACTTATGGGACTGAGTATAAACTGTGGATTACATACTTGGTGTGAAGAAAAGAGTTTTCTTTATCCCATTGTTAATTAGAACCTGAACCTAGTAAGTCACACACCATAAAGATTTTTCCTTGGCTTTGTTTTTAACCATGTTAATAATTGATTAAAGAGTTTAATTAATTATTAACTTTCATTGTGTTATACTTGTAAATAAATTTACAAAGATCTTAGCATATCTTGAAGTCTAATTTATTGTGGGATTTATTCAATTATGTCATAGTTAGTATGAGATACAAATGGGCATGACTAAATTGATATGAACTAAGGTTAATAATAATAATTAATTACATGAGATGTGATTAATTATAAGCAAATGTGGTTCCTATAATCACTTGTGCTAATAACATTGATTAATTGACTAATTGATTAGTCAACAAGTCAATTAGTTACTAGCACAAGTAACCTACTTCATCTTGCTTAACTTTTCCTTTATTTAAGGAAGATTAGGTTCAAAAGTATCTTTTTGCCTAACAAAATTTGACCTCTTCAGTATTCATCTTCTTATTCAAGAAGTTAGAGTGAGAAGCTCCCAAGAGCTACAGAGAGAAAGTTCAAATTTCACACACCATTTAGTGAGAGGGAGTTTATTCTTGAAGAATACTTCTTCAATTATAAACTCTACTTCTAAATCCTTGGGAAGGAGAATGTGTTGAACCAAAGTCTAAACACAATCCCTAAGGTCTCAAGTTCTCAAGCAAGAAGCAAGAACCAACAAATTGGGCAACCAAAAGAGGGTTCAAGTTTTTTCAAGGAGGAAAGGAGACACAAGTCATTGGGATAGATTTGGAATGAGTCAAGCTAGAGGCTTCACACTTGAGGAGCTAAACGAAGTAGGGAGTTGAGGTATTTGATACTTTGTAACTCTTCTTTGTTGCTATTGTGTTTTGCACAATAATTGATATTGAATCCTTGATGTTGAAATTGGGTCCAAACTTAGGGTTTAGTAATTTATTAAAGAGTTTAATAAATATCTAAACCTAACCATGCTAAAAGGGTTTTAGCACGGTAAATATTTTATAAAAATTTTGAAAATAAAAAATCGAGTTACATTACATTTTCGATAAAATTTTTATGCTTCCCCTGCGCGACTCGATGTTCTTCCTTCAATTACATCTCTCTATTTTAATTCGGCTAAATAACTTAGTCCTATAGTTAGATTTTTAATACTTTCTGATAAAAAAATTAAAAAATAGTATAAGTATTTCTAACACTTAAAATGCCCTTTAAATAACATCCCCTAATCTCCATCTCTTTCCCTTTATGAAATTCATGATTTCAAGGAAAAAATCAAGCTTCTCTCTCTCTTTCCCTTTTATATCATTTTTCCATGAATGTTGCATTTTTTGTTTATTTTCTTTCTATTCAATTTATGTTAATTTTTTCATTTCGATTTCGATGGAGAGCCTCATAAACATCACTGAACTTGATGGAAGCGAGCGCCACATCATACTTAGCGGGAAGAGAGATGGACATTAAGTTGGTTTTGATTTTCAATCTCTACAAATTAAAATGATATTGAATCGTTTGTTTCAATTTTGAGTTTGATTGTTCAATTTTGAGTTTGAGTATGATACTACTCCAAACTATAAAATTTTGTAAGCTTCAAATTTTTGTTATTCATACTATAATGGCTGATAACATGTGATATGAATTCTTATTGGTTGGAAAGGAAAATTTGACACTAATGAAGGGTATTTTGGACTTTTATTAATGTTTAATGAAAAAGTTATATGAAGTTAACATAAGAACTAAATTATTTACAAAATAAAATATAAGGACTTAATAACTGATTTCTGAAAGTGTAGGGACTAAACTATGACTTTTACTAAATTTTAGGGATTAAATAATATTTTACCCTTTATTATTTAGTCTATGAATTTTAAGTTTAAAAATATTTAAGTCTATCTTTTTTTTTGAAAAATATAATTAAAATATCATGCTCTTTCATTCTATTAATACTTTATTTTTTAAATTATTGTATCATAAAAAATATTTAAAATATTAAACATATCACTCATTACACTTCAAATTTAATATATTTTTAAAATAAATTTATCCACTCTTTGATATTTCTCCTCTTTTTAAAGAGACAGTTAGGAGAAATATTTTTGAAAAATATGATAAATTTGAATTAAAAGTCGAGATATTTTAGATATTATATGTATTATTTTAATAATAAAATAATATTTTTGGTCTTTAGATTAACGAAAAATGGACGAATGGTATTAAATTTTAACGAAATGAAAATACATAAATATCTTACTGTTAGCTACAAAATATACTGTCCAAAAGCGACCACAAGTATATGCACTATTGTAGTATAAATGGAGCAACCAAGGTCGTATTCTTTGTGGAACTACTAGAGATTGTTTATTTGTTTCGAGTAAATGTAATTGAAGTAAAATAAATTGATTTTGGAATTGAAATTAACAATTAGAACTAAAAACTGGAAGTTAAAATGCAATGGGCAATGCAATGGATGAAAATGTTTAGAGGTTTGCAATTCACAAGTCAATTGTCTATGATATTGAAATTAGGCCAATCAATTATGCTTCAAAGATTCAATTCTCAATAAATTCATTCATTAGATCTTATCATATTTGCAATCACATTCATAGAGATAATCTAAAAAAAATATAAATAAAAAATCAAATTTAATTTCAAAACTTATATTTCTAATTCATTTTAAGATCCTAATTGAATGGGTTCGGGTTTGGATTTCAACTCTCGTTCCATCACCCAATCCCTAAAACTAACAATTGGTTATCAAGCAATCATTATTAAACAATTAATTAATTCAGTTGAGCAAATTATAGGCATAATCAAAAGATGTATAAATCAAATATCATATCAAGACTTATTTTATACAAAACTCTAGACAAAGAGAGTTTAGCTCATGATTGGAAAATTAATCATCAAAATATCATTAATAACTTTTGAATTCATGTTCAATACCTTAATACAAAAACCCAATTGAAAATAAACAATATTGATGAGAAATAAACCTTTGAAAATTCAAGTAGATAATTCTTAAATCTTTTAAAGTTTCAGCTCAAATAATTTTCAACTAGCTAAATCTATGAAAGAAAATCTAAATCTACGAAATCTAATGGAAATTTTGATGAAACTTTGTCCAAAATCTCAAAAAGAAAAGATTTAGGTCTAAAACCCTTTTGCAGGTACGGAATACCCAAAAACATAGCAAAATAATGCTATTTATAATGTCAGACTCGACTGGTTTACATGGCCTAAACAAGTCTACAGGGCCTATGTAAACCAGTCTCAACCCGTGTAGAAGCCTTTTTTTAACTCAGTAGAATGCATGCCCAGACAACATCTACACAGACAAAATGCTATTTTACATGGCCCTTGTAAATGTAATATTTTGAGCCAGTGAGACACAGGGGCAAGATATCATCTATATGGGCAAATCTCCTTTCTTTAAGGCCAGCGTTGATGCTTTAAGACTTGAATTTCTCTAAAAATTTCTTCGTTGCTCTCACTTAATCATGAAACTCATACTTTGCTTCAAAAACATAATATTTGCCCAAATTCCTATTTTCAACTGAAAAGCACTAAACAAAATGGATTAAATGCAATTTTTGATGATAAATATACCAAAATACGAGGGAAAAACATATAAAAGTAAAGTAAGTTAAGTATTTTTAAAGTCAAAATTGAAGAACTTAATAATAAATTATCCTAATTTATATGTTTCTTTTGCTAAGTATATATTTATATGGGTGTGTGTGAGCATATGATAAATTAATATTAAATTTTTGGATAAATTACAATTTAGTTTCTAAGTTTTAGTAAATTATCTATTCGTATTGTATTGTGGAAAATGACATGACAGGTTTTTAAGGTTTGGTTAAATTAACTATTTAGTCCATTCTCTCTTATTTTTAATTTTTTTTTATAACTTGGCTGCCTTTTAATAATGTACAAAAAGAGAGTAATCAAACCATATAATAATTTTTGAAAACGGAGGTTCGTAAAATATCAAACACAAACCCAAAAATTCTATCAAAAAATGGTTTGATGTTTGTATGGCATCTTACCAACCTCCATTTTCAATGATTATTATATGGTTGGGCTATATCCTTCTTGTACATTATTGAAAAAGCAACCAAGTTTCGAAAATGTTTAAAAGAAAGGATTAAATAGTTATTTTGACTAAATCTTAAGGATTTATTATGTCATTTTTTCAAAATATGAGAACGAAATATTGAATTTGACCAAATCTTAAGGAATAAATACTAATTTTTCCAAAACATATTTAACCCATGTAATTTAATTCTTTCATACTATTTAGCTATTGTGTCCAAGTAAGTTGTAAAATGTCACGTGAACATATTGCCACATATATGTCATGATAAGATTTGAGTAGAAACCATATGTTCAATTAAAAATAATCTTAGAATAATAGAATATAATGTATGAGAGAGAGATTATGATTATAATAGTTTGTAGTAGCTATATATAGAGCTGCAGTATAATGTAAGCTACAATAAAACTAACCTTTACACTTTTAAACTAATTTCATATATCTCAATTAATACCTGCCCTCAAATTGAGGATTTTCTTATTTGCTTCTTTACTAAACTCTTCTACTATTTGAGTATGATCCTTCTTATTTGGTTCTTTACTTGACTCTTCTGCTATTTGACCTTCTTCAATCTTTGATAGATTTTGTAATTGTATGGCCTCTATATGTTGAGTATGTTGATCATTCTGTATTTGGCTCTAAACTTGCTTATCACCATCTTTAGAATATGAACTCAACATCAGTTTTTTTTACAACACCCTAGATATTTTGGAGAGCATAAACTTCTTTTAAACAAGTTTACAAGCTGATCCTGAGATGAAACAAATTATAACTTAAGTACTCTAGCTTTCACCTTCTCTCTAGCTAAGTATGCATCAACCTCTATATGTTTCATTTTTGAATGCAATATAGGATTAGCTGTGAGAGCTAAAGTAGATACATTATCATAATATAGAACAAGAACTTACTTCATCTAAATCTTAAGTTCTGGCGATAATAAAGTCATCCATTGAAGCTCATAAATAGTATTTTCCATAGCTCTATATTCAACCTCAGTACTTGACCTGGATACGCAATACTGCTTTTGCTACTCCATGATATTGTACTATCATTTAACGAAATGACAAATCCTAAAGTGGATCTCCTATTATTAGGATCACTAGCCCAATCAGCATCATAATATTCTGTAATATGTAGATCTTCATTCATTTCTAGCTTAATTCTATTTCTAATTGAAAAATAATACCAACTTTAAGAGTTCTTTGCACATACCTTAGTATCCTTTTAGCTATAATTAAATGATGATGTGAAGGCTGTTGTATGAATTGACACTAAAGGCAATATCAAGCCTTGTAAAAGTGAGGTATTGTAAACACCTTACCAAACTTCTAAATTCAAGAGCTTCTACTTCATCTAGAAAAGGTCCTTGGCCCCTAAGCAATTTAACACTCACTTAACTAGGTGTAAGATGAGTTCTGCAGGAGCTCATCCAACTCTTCATAAAATACCTTTGGCATATTTGGTCTGACACAAAAAGATACCTCCATTTTCTAGAAATTTGATTTCTAAACCAAGGAAATAATGTATCCTACCCACCTCTATCATCTCAAACTCCATTTAAAGAGCAAGTTTGATAAGCTTAATGACATCTTCTTTAATGGTTATGATTATTATGTCATCTGCATAAAGTAATAGGTAAATCTCTAAACCATTAATAGAAGCCACAAATAAACTAGGATTAGCATTTGTAGGTTTGAAACCCATATGAGGTGGAAAGTTTGTAAATCTCTCATTCTAAGCTCTAGGAGCCTATTTGAGTCCATAGAGATACTTATTCAATTTGTAAACATAGTTAGGGGAGGTAAGATCCATAAAGCCACTAGGCTGAGACATGTAATCTTCCTCTTTCAAATAGCCATTTAAGAAGGAATTTTTAACATTAAACTGATGCAAATTCCAAAAAAAAAAGCTACAAGCATCAAGATTAATCTCATAGTTGTATGCTAACAACATGTGAAAATGTCTCAGAAAAATCTACCCCACACTCTTGAGTAAACCCTTTAGCAATAAGCCTTGCTTTGTGTCAAGCTATCGACCCATCAAAATTCCTTTTAAGTTTAAAAATCCACTTATAACTTACCACATTTTTATTAGGTGGTAAAGGAACCAAAGACCATGTTTGTTGAGCAATTAGAGCATCCATTTCTGCCTGTATAGCCTACTTCCATTTTGAACATTTCATATCTATTTTATAACTATGAGGTTCTATCATACTAAGATTGGTATGATTAGTATTACTAACATTAGAAATTTTGAAGAACAAAGCTTTCTTCTTAAATATACCTCTCTTAGACTTAGTCACTATTGAGGTGAACATTCAAACTTACTCCTTCAAAAGGATGAAGAATAGTAGAGTCTGAAACTCCATCAACAACAACTGACTTTTCAACTGTCACTGTGGTTTTAATACTAAAAGGACTATGAAAATGGAAAACATTCTGATCATTAGCTAAAATTATCTAACCATTAGCTAAAAATTCATTAATTAGATTAAGTAGAATTTTACTAGTATTAGCAACATTTTGAGAGTGAAAACCAACTAAGGGAACTGATGAATCAGTAGCAGTAGCTTCATTAGTGTCATTTAATGTAGGAGAAGACTCAGTAATCAGAGTAGGTAAAATGTTACTAGTATTAAAAACACTTGAGAGTGAAAATCAACTAAGGGAGCTGAAGAACCAATAATAGTATTTTGACAAGTGTCTTTTAATATAGGAGAAGACCTAGCAGGTACATGCATATCAATAGTACAACAATACATAACTATAAAATAGGCATGTGCATAGAAGCAAATATATGATTATGAGAAGATATCACTTCATTTGATACCACTTCATGTTACTAAGTAAGATTATTAATAGAATTAAAGGATATAGAATCCTAACCTGATACAAACACTGGTGCTTGGACTGGCAAAGAAGTTACTAATGTTGAAGTTTGAGTATTAAAAGAGAGGTTGTGTAAAACTAACATTGGAGATGCTTGATACAACACACTAGACACACCATTCAGAATACTAGATGCAACATCACTTAAGGCATCTTTTTAGACAACATAAGGAAATAACTCCTCATCAAACATAACATGCATATAAATAATACATCTTTTGAAGGATCTATGATAGCATATAAATCCTTTATATCCTAATGTAAACCTAACCAAAACACATCTTTCAATCTTAGGTTATAGCTTATGAGTAATATAGGGAGTTAATAGAGGGTATGATGCATAACCAAATAATTTTATAATAGACAAGTCTGTTAAAAAGTTTCTCAAAGGGAGATGACATCTTCAAAACTAGTGTTGGCATTCTGTTTATAACATATGTAGCATAAGCACATGCATGATACCAAAATGCAACAAGTAAAAAGCCTATTATAACAAAATAAGAGCAATTTATTTGACATTTTTATTTTTCCTTTTAGCTATTCCATTATGCTGGGGAGTATATGGATAAGAGATCTGATGCAACACCCCTTTCTAAATTAAAAATTGCTTGAACTTATTGCTCATAAATTCTCCACCATCATTAGTTCTCAAGCATTTAATAGTGGTATTAAACGGAGTAAGAATAAAAGCATAAAAGGATTGAAATGGGTAAAAACTTTTGATTTATTTTTTAGAGGAAAAAAGAAAGTATACTTGGTATAATCATCAATTAACAAAATAAAGTGCCTAAAACCCTTTAATGACACTACTGTTGTTGGTGAAGGGAGAACTATGAGTTGAGCAGCAGAAGCTGAAAATAAAAAATCCGAAATGGCTTGATTTTTGGTTTTCAAAACTTTTGTAAAACAAGTTTCCATGTTAAAACTATTTTAACATGGATGGTTTAGTTGTTTATTAAACTCTTTAATGAACATATAAACCTAGGTTTAGACCCATAATCTCAATTAAGGATTCTTTAGCCAATTATTATGCAAAACACAATTATAACTTAGAAGGGTGTTATAGTATCAAATACCTTAACTCTTCCTTTATTAAACTCCTCAAGTGCAAAGCCTCTAGCTAGACTCACACCGAAGCTTTCCCAAGGCTTGTGTCTCCTTCCTCTTCAAGAAGCTTGAATCTTCTCTCTTGGTTGCCCAAATGTTTAGTTCTTGCTTCTTTATTGAGAACTTAAGACTTTTAGGGATTTTGGACCAAGACTCTCCACACACTCCTTAACAAGGTTATAGAAGAAGAATTTGTGGTTGAAGAACTCTTCTTCAAAGATAAACTCCCTCTCTCTAAAAATGGTGTAGTGTTTGATATTTTCTCTCTCTACAACTCAAGTTTCTCTCTTTAACACTTAGGGGAAAAGTTCAAGGTAGAAGATGATGAATAGTGCCAAATTTCTTATCTCTTAGCAAAAAGGTGATGAATCCCACTATATATACCCTTACCTTTTCTAACTAATCTTCCTTAATTTAAGGAAAAAGTTAGTGGAAGAAATGTTACTTGTGCTAGTAACCAATTAACTAATTTGACTAGACAATTAGTCAATTAATCAACTTGATTAGCACAAGTAATTAGTAGGAATCACTTTAGCCAATAATTAAGCACATCTCATGTAGATTAATTGTTATTAACCTTGGTCCATATCAATTTAGTTATACCCATTTGTATCTCATACAAACTATGACATAATTAAATTAATCCCTTTATAAATTAGACTTCAAGACATGCTAGCATCTTTGTAAATTTAATTACAAGTTTAATTCAATCACCATTAATAATTAATTGAACTCTTTAATCAATTATCAACATTATTTAATTCCAAGCCATGAGAATAATTTTATGGTGTGTGACTTATTAGGTTCATGTTCTAATTAGCAATGGGATAAGGAAAACTGATACGGAACCTCCAAGAATAAGCTTGAGAACCCCTTTATGTATACAAACCCCCAAAACATTAACTTGAAAACCCCAATTCTCAACATTAACTAGAAACCTCTTCAACTTGATCCTTGCCTTCTTGATCTTTCTCATCTTCATGATGTTGAATCCTCTCCACTTAGTGTGTAGGCCGCTCCATAACATTTCCCCTCTCCTCAAAAGGATTCGTCCTCGAATCTAAAGCATCACCTGGTAGATCCACTTTATAAGCATTGTCATTAATTCTTTCAATGATTTGAAAAGGACCATCTCCTCTTGGG
>CAOJBK010618493.1:0-11094 GCA_948294925.1 Codiaeum variegatum | reverse complement strand
ATTTAAAGCATGCTCATGTCATCCAATCCTCATCGTCGAGCTCTTTTCAAGGTAATGAGCCAATGTCAGACTTCAACGAACATATCTTCGGAGACCCTAGATTCATCCATTACGAGCTCTACAAAGGGGGCATTAATCTCTTTCTCTGATAATGAAATCCTACCTGGGGAACCACACAATGATGCTCTATATATCACTGTCATTACAAGGGAGAAAACTATATGTCATTGTCATTAAAAGGGAGAAAACTATCCTGATGACTCTGGTCAATAATGAGTTTGCATTAAATGTTTTCCCAGTGAAGGTTGAGAGCTGTTTAGGTACAAGTTCTTCCAATTTCACCCCTTCTGACCAGATTGTACGGGCTTATGACAACTCTAAAAGAGAAGTTCTCGAGGTTGCAACTTTGACAGTCACTATGGGCCCAACAAACTTTAAGATACCATTTCAAGGTATTGATGTGACTTCATGCTTTAATCTACTTTTAGGGAGACCTTGGATCCATCAGTCTAAGGTTGTACTATCGACCTTACATCAACGGGTTAAGTTCCTATTTAATAATGATATTGTAATTATCAAGGTTGTTGATACGTCTAGTAAATCTGAAGTCCCAGAAACTATCCCTATCTTGAAAATTCAATATGAATTTTTAGTAGATCCTTTAGAACCAATCTCTTTGGATTTCAATTCATACTATAATCTGATGATTGGAAACATCCTCAAACACATGGCTTACTTTCTTGGCATGGGTCTGGGTAAAAACCAATAAGGGATGAAGTCATTTAATGAATAACCATCTTCAATCCCACCATTTGACTTTGGCTATAAACCCACTAAAAGAGAATTTGAGGAGTTAAAAGCCTAGGCTGGAGAAAGATCCTTAATTGCTAGCAAAGGTGGTGAAACTAACTATCCCTTAAGATCCTACTTCAGAACCCTGAATGGGTACTTTATCAAAGAAGGGGAGATGGTTCCTTACAATGCTTTTCCTAAACCATGGGTTTGCCTAGTGACTGAGATTAGAATGCCTGGATTTGAGTTTTTCTCTAATGTGAAACTGACCACTAAAGACTGCCAGCCCCTACACTTTCTGGGTAATGACTACGAGGACAAAATGGAAGCTAGCCTCTTTGGTAACATAGTTTTCCTTACTAACAAGGAAGAAAAATCTGACCTCTTCACCTTAATCAAGCTTTCTATCGGATAACTCAAGAGTTGGCACTTTGAAGAGGGCCCTGCTGAAGTTACCGAATCTGAATCAAAAATCGAGTTTATGTCTGAGTCTAGTACTGATTTCGAGTCTTCTTCCTCTTCTGAATTAGAGTCTGATGTAACTAGTCCATTGGGTTTTAATTATGAACTTGATGTAATCATGGACCTTTCCCCTATTGCTATTAATAAGACCACCAATTTTTCTTATTACGAGTCTGTCTGTTTATTTTCTTTTGATGTTCCAATTTATAAATCTAAACCTCAAACAAATAGAAAAAGAGAATAAAATAAATGAAATAAAAGTTATAGTTAAAGAGCTCATAAACATTGGCCCTCATAACATGCCTAAAAATACATACATTGCATCTGCATGCTCGAACAAGCATGCCACTAAATCTGCCATCAGAAGATTCGAAGAATGCTTCACTTGGAAGCCCAGCAATATGATTGGACTCGATCCAAGCATCGTTGTCTATAAGATTCTAATATATCCAGACTGCAAGCTTGTTACATAGAAACTCAGGCGCATGAAACCAGCTTGGTCCATTCCAATCAAGGAAGAAGTTGCTAAACAACTTTCTCACAACTTGATCGAACCAATCATCTATCCGTCTTAGTTAGCCAATAGTGTCCCAGTATCGAAGAAAGATGGGAAAGTCAGAATGTGTATGGATTACCGAGACATAAACAAGGCATGCCCCAAGGATGATTTCCCATTTCCCCACATAGACTACTTAGTCGACGTAGTACCAATTCAAATATGGTTCCTTAACTGATCTAGCTGCGAGGTATAACCAAATCTTGGTTCATCATCTAGATAAGAAAAAGAAGCCTTTATCACAGAATGAGGCTGTTACTACTACAGAGTAATTCCATTCAGACTAAAAAATGCTAGAGCCACCTACTAGAGAATGGCTATGACAGTTTTCCATGACTTAATGCACAAAGAGGTGGAAGTGTATGTTGACAGCATGGTCATTAAAGGTGCTACTATCAAATAGTATCTACAAGCTCTGGAGAAGTTCTTCCTTAGACTTTGACAGTACAATCTCAAATTGAACCCCAATAAATGCATATTCAGAGCCTCATCTGGAGTGTTCCTCGGTACATAGTTAGCAAGAAAGGGATTGAAGTTGATCTAGCCAACTCCAAAGCTATTCTCGACATGCCACCTCCTAAATATGAAAAGGAGATAAGAGACTTTCTAGGTCACCTTCAATACATCAATCGGTTCATTCATCAGTTAGCAGACACTTATGGACTGATATTTCTCTAAACAGTAGGACGAAGAGTGTCAGAAGTCCTTTGAACAGATTAAGAAGCACCTTCTAAGCCCACCAATTCTACATCTCCCTAAGCCTAGTCAACCTCTACTACTCTACTTTATTGTTACTGAAGAAGACATAGGCTCCATGCTGGCACAAAATGCCCCAGACTCTAACAAGGATAACGTCATTTATTATTTGATTAAGAGGATGCTAGCTCATGAAATTAAGTATAAGAATACCGAGAAGCTCTGGTATGGGTCGGTCATAAACTAAGGCAATATCTGGCTTCAAGCATCACACATGTCCTTACTTATCAGAGTCTGCTCAAGTACCTTATAGAAAATCCTATCTTAGATAGAAAAGTGTCTAGGTGGATGGTAGTCTTGGTAGCCTACGCCTTAAGTACATTCAACGAAAAAACATCAAAGGCAGTGCCATCGCTGATCAACTGGATGCTGCCCCAACCAATGATCATTGGGAAGAACCTGAGTTTTCTGATGAAGACATTCTATTTTTTATAAAATGAAACATGGATACTATATTTTGATGGAGCCCCTGAAAGGTCACAATGTCGGGATGGTGTTCCTTACACCTAATGGTGAAAGTTTATCTCTGGTAATCAAAATAGACTTTGAGGTAACCAACAATAAAGCTGAGTATGAAGCATGTGTATCTGGGTTAGAATCAACTCTTCAAATTGGCATCAGAAACTTAAAAGTCTACAGCAACTCAAATCTCATTGTCTCCCAAGCCTTGGGAAAATGGAGAATCAAGGAGGAGAGATTAGTTTCTTACCATTAGCGCCTCGAAGAGTTGGCTAATAGGTTTGATGTCTTATCCTTCCATTATCTGGCAAGAACTTAGAATAGGTTCACTGACGCACTAGCAAATCTATGATAAAAATATGAGACAGGTTCATTATCAGACCTATTTCGATAAGCATCAAGCGTTAGCCAAGTTTCCAAACTCACTACATGAACATGAAGTCAAGGAAAAGCCTTATTACTAGGACATTTACATCTATCTCATAAGAGGTGATTATCTTGAAGGTGCTTCTAAATTAGAAAGGTGAACTATAAGGTAACTGGCCAGTGGATACATCCTTAGAGTTGACATCTTGTATAAAAAGACATGGAATGGCATCCACCTTAGATGTGTATTTGATGAAGAAGCCTACAAAATCATGGAACAAATCCATGGTGGAATAGATGGTACCCACATGAACGGATGGGCCCTATCCCACAAGATCATGAATTAAGGTTATTACTGTCTAACTATGGAATGGGGACTATGCATGGTTTACCCGAAGGTGCCTAAAATTTCAAGAGTATACAAAGCTCCAAAAGCTTCCTTCCTCACCTCTCAATCCAATTTCCACTCCTTGGCCCTTTGCCATTTGGGCCATTGACGTCATTGGCAAAAACTCACCAAAGTCCTCTACTAGACATGAGTACATCTTAGTAGCCATCAATTATTTTACCAAGTGCGTTGACGCTACACCATACCAAACCTTGGACTCAAAGAAAGTAGCTCAATTCATCAAAACTAACATTATTCCCAAGTATGGTGTTTCGTATGAGATCATATCTAATAATGGCTCACATTTTTAAAAAGAAGTGGTCACTCTCCTCCAAAAGGAAAAGATTGAACACCACAAGTCTTCACCGTACAGACCTTAAACCAATGGCGCAACTGAAGCTGCCAACAAAGCACTAAAGAACAAGCTTCAAAAGATGATTAGCAATCACAAAGGTTGGCACCTACATTTGCTAAATTCCCTCATTGGGTATAGAACCACGTATAAATCGGCTACCAGAGCCACACCATACTCTCTAGTTTATGGAATGGATGTTGTCCTCCCCATAGAATTGGAGGTTCAAACAACTAGAGTTCTTTAAAAAGCCTAGATTTCTAAACTCGATTGGAAATATGCTTACTGTGATTAGTTAAACTCAATCGATGAGAAATGTATGAAAGTTATCCACCACACCAGAACTATTAGGTCAAACTAGCAAAGCATTTCAATAAATGGGTCCAAAGTCATAACCTTCAATAAGGTGACTTAGTCCTAAAAGAAACCAAATAAGTCGTGCAAGACCCTCAAGGGAAATTCAAACCTCCCTAGAGTGGACCATACATCATCAAAAAGATCATGTTCTGTGGAGGTGTCATCCTGATGGAGATCGACGACAATGAATATAGTCATCCCACTAACCTCGACTAGCTCAAGAAGTATTTCATTTAGTGTTTTTGGTGCATTGAGAATGCATTCAGGCATTATCATTTCTTTAATGAGAACTATTTGGACCTGATTCTCTAAAATCATAAGTTGTATTTTGAATTCAAATTTCAAAATTCAATGTAAAGACATAAGTAGGAAACCCTCAATGGGTATGGTCTAAATCATTCAATAAAATCAAAAGTTTCATTAATTTAGGCTCTTTAACATTGCATGCAAGAGTTAAAAAGAAAAAATAAACAAATCAAAAAAGGAATGAAACCTACTAAGTTGAAAACCTGAGAGGGCAGCTTAGGCAAAATTAAGGTTATAGCCTGCTAGACTGAAATTGAAAAGGTGGTCTACGCAACAATAAAGGAAGCTCGCTAAGTAGAAAACCCAAAATGGACAAATTTGGCAAAAGTAAGAGCTTAAACAAAATAAAAAATATTTTTTGAGGTCTTATTCATCTTTTGGAACATCCAGAACAAGATATTTGACATAGAAAACCAAAAAGAAACAAAACAGACAAAACATAAAGTCTAATTCTCAAAACCTAAGTCTAAACTCAAACTTAACCCTCAATCTCAGTCAAAAGAGCAAACCGCTTTGCCTTCTCCTTTTGCCAACTGGTCTCAATCCACCATTCAAGGTACTCGCGAGGCTTACCATAGCCATCACCCGAGATCACCATTTCCATCCTAAAGTCTTGAATCCAATGAGAGAGAATAGCTTTAGCCAGTCGATCATTCACTAAGGTTGCTTCAAATAATGGGCTCTCTGGGGACATATCCTGATCATGTCCCATTTGGCGAAGGACTCTAGTAGCCTGATACCTAGACACATACTTGAAACCAAGTAAATAGACATGCTTATACCCCTAACTCCTTGGTATAAATTGCTTAATGGTGTATTAGTTAGGCTTTTAAAGCAAATCCGAAGGGCTTAGCTTCATCAACCAGCTAATCCACTCCTTCTCAGAATCAAAATAGATCACAATCCTTTGAAAGCAATAACAGGACGTAGAATTGCTTGGTCTATCAAGTCCAGGAATAATACTAAAATGGTCACTCTGTCAGATCTAAAAGGAAAATATAGAAGTTAACATAGCCCTAAAACATGCTAAAATAGGCAAACATTAAAAGGATCTAAGTACCTAGTGCAAAATCGGGCTAATAGGCCGGCTCCCTCGAGCTGCAGTGACCATTGAGACTAAGTAGTGTCTTAGCTAAAATCATAGCTATAAATGACTTACCTTTACCCATCTGGGGTATCATCTCATCCACTCTTGCATCTCCCCATCCCACTAGGCCCATAAAGATATAGCCCGCTGTCAATCCAAAAGCATAGGCCTTCAATTCTGGGTCATCCAAACAGAGTCAACCTTTGTTTTCTCCCAAAACATCTCGACCTAAGCAGGCAGGTTGACCAAATCATCTGTCAACATACCAGAAGTAGCCTCTATTCTCAAACCTAAAAGCCTTTTGAACAAGTTAAAATAGCTAACCCATTCTACTAGAATAATCAGGTCATCCTCGAGGTTCGTACCGAGCAAAAAGGAAAACTCCTTAAAAGTTGGACATAACTCTTCTATGCCAACCCCAAACCAGAAAACATGATTGACAAAGTCTCAAAATTGGATACAAGAATTCAGAAATTCCTAGTTTATCCTTACACCCCTAAGTGTTGAAAAAGATTTATTTTCTAAAAATAAATCTGTTTTATGTGATTTTCTGAGTCAAAAATCGATTTTCGTGCTTATATTTATAGTGGCATAGAAACTGAGGTAGAAAAATAGAGTTTCGAAGGTCGAAAGTAGACAGACGCATAAGCCTAAGCCAAACACATACGTTTAGGCTCAAACGTATGAGTTTGGAGGAAAGCACATATGTTTAGGGCTAAATGAGCGTGTTTGGCTGCCACGCGCGTGTGTGCTAGCACGCCGACCCGGCCCGTCACGACAATTCATTCTAACTCGATCCAATTCCATTTTTTGCTCAATTTCTTACCAAAATATTTCTCAAAATAGAATTTTCCAAACAAAATCATTTCTCATAAATAGAAAATCACACAATAAATTTTGAAAATTTTCTGAATTTTCATAAAAATAAATAAAGTGCAAAATACAACAACAAATCCAAGTTTTTACAAAACCCCTAAATAGGGGACCTACAATAGTTAAACTGGATCATCATGCATTAACCTCTTCCTCATCCTCTTCCTCCTCATGCTCAGCTGGTGGACCACGTCTCCTGATAACCCTCGGCTCTCTCTTCGGCTTCTTAAGAAACTCAGCTCAATAAGAGTGGTACTCAAAGAATAAAATGTCCTCTGGTGAGCATAATTGCCCTGGGCATGAATCATACCAAGCACTTGTAAAAAAAACTAAAAATAAGAAGTTATTAACAGAGAAAATAAAATAACCAAAGGGCTAGAAGCTCACCGTATTAGGAATCTGAGTAAAGTCCATATGAGGTGTGCATAGTCAATAGTGATAGCTTAAGTGATGAATCTGACTCACGCCTGCCACATGAGTGTAAAAGACTTGATTAGGGATTTACGTAAGTGTAGTGCATGACTGATTAGAGTTGGTTGGCATGTTGGATGTTAAAGCACCCATACCTAAAGAGGCAGAACTATAATGGGACTCAGCCGAGGTGTTGGACCACTACCACCACCACGAAGCCTCTACCTCGGAGTAGCAACAACCTAGCCTTGACTAGTGTAAAGAGAAGGTCTCCAGACCATCAAACGAGTCATTATGATAGCTGGGTATGAGGAATCCACAATTAGATAATCCTTCCTAGTTCTCCCTAGCCTCCAATAAACCTGAAAAGGGGTAGAAACCTCCTCTCTCATCTGTATAGGAGGATCATCTAGCATAATCCTCTCCTCAGTAGATTGAGCCATCACACACTCCCCTAGACAGAACTTCATCAGACCGAACAACCCTAAGAGGACCGGCCTCTGATTAAAGGTGATGCTAAAAGTAACAAAGTCCACACCCTCGGATGGATCAGGGCCAAAATGGCTTTAGACAACCTAAAAGTGGTAAGACAATAAAAAAAAAATCTACAAAAGGGAAAGATGAGTAAAAGTTTTTAGAACATACCTCAGCCACTGTGGCTAAAATATGCATGTATTCATGGAAGGAGAAAGTGGCCTACTCAGGCAACCATGACTCCTTACACCATATCCTCCCCATCGGTAACATAATATGATCTTTGACCATGACATTAGGAGAAATCTCATGAATATGGGAAAAGGCCCATATCTACAAGAAGAAAGAAAGTAAATTAGCAAATCACTCGAAGGCAAATGATCAAAATAAAAGGGAGATACTAACCTTTCATGCTATAGCAATTACAGGAATGCTTGATCCCTTGACGTTGGACAAGATTCCCATCCCACGGTATGCTACAGCAAGTGTAGCTCCTGCCTAGTCATACTGGCCGAATGCATCCAAATCCTCTAATGAGCCCAAGATTCCCAAGTCAACCCATCCAGACTCATTGTATAGAAAGATGGTCAACAAAATGATTATTAGATAGACTTTAGCTACTAATCAATAGAGTATTGTTGCAAGTTCATCCGGTATAGAAGCTCGAGCAGACTAGTCCTGGAGACTAATCCAACAGAATTGTGATACAGCTACTCCCCGAGAAAATTGGTCACATCATGCTCTGGTCGTAACACTGTGTCAAAAATGATAGGCGTAGTCCCAAAGCGCATACCTATTAGACATGTCCACTCATACGTGGTCATTGTCATCTCCTATGTTGACAAATGGAACATGTTGGTGGTTCGCCACCACCTCTCAGCTAAGACAAATATCAGGTGCCTATCCAGGGTACGGTCAATGTCCAAACTCAACTAACCTAACAAGTGAGTCGGAGTAATGCGATGGGCCACATACTCAAAATCGTGGAGAAAATCTACCACTCTAGTAAGCTTTGACCTAGTGCCTCTCTGGTTATAGGAGGCAGTCTACAGGTATGAATTCAATCTCATTATTTTCTGTTCCTATTTTATTCTAACTCTATTTTATTTTAAGCTTAAAATAAAATACAAGCGCAAAAAAATGCATAAATCGAACTTTAAAAAAAAGAGAGAAAATAAATACTGTAAGGAAGTCTCGCCAGCTATCATGCTCATGGCAGTTCTGCAAAAGTAAAGCATTCATAGGCATATCCGGTTGCCTACGAGCCATCAGTAAGTGATCCAAAGTATCCCACTCAGGCAAAGGGACAGTAGCTACAGAATCCGGCTGACCGACAGATGAGTCAGGTAACTCACCAAATAGCTCCTCCTCAGTCGCATCGAACCATGGGTCGTCAAAGGAAGGGACAACTTCTCCTTCTAGAGACTTGTTCAAAAATGCTGAGAAGTCCTCCTCCTGAATGTTTTTAGCAAGTATCATCCAAGAAACTACTTGCCAAATCAGAAATGTAGAAGAAGAGAAGTTGAGAGAATACGAAGTTATGGAATCAAATGAGCTTCCTAAGCCCTTTTATAGGTAAAATCCTTAACCAACATTAAATGAGTTCACACTTATTAGTCAAGTTCTCTGCAAAATGAGACTGCTAAAGGGAGCAGCTGTGAATCCTAATTTTTGTACCATTAAATCTGGTTCATTAATATGAGCTCAATGGTTTAAAACATGCTCAAATCGGACCTCAAATAGACCTAGAAAGCCCAAAAACCGAACCAAATCACACTACAAGAAAACTGTGATTTATCGACCCTAATTACTGACCCAATTTTTTATGTAGGTAATTATCGACCCAATAATTATACTTACCCACCAAATTATGACTCAAGAAGGGAAAAATATTAAATAAATTATTTACCGACGACTTACTGACCCAAAAAATGGGTCACTAAATTACTGACGCAATTTTGGGGTCTGTAAGTCATCACTAAAATTAGTGACAAAAATTTATTAACTTTCCACAAAAAATTATACTGACTAGTTTCTGATGAATTAATTGGGTCGGTAATTAGTAACCTATTTTTTGGGTCGGTAAGTGGTCAGTAAGTATGAGGCGCGAAATCAATTTGTTTTCATTAAAATTGGCGGACAAATGAATATATTTACCGACCCAATTTTGGGGTCAGTAGCGGGTCGGTAAGTTTTCATATAAAAACAAATTTTCCCCAATTTTCCCAAACCTATTTCTGCCAAACCACTCATTTGACAGAGTAAGGCATCGAGAGAGGGAGAGAAGAGCCATGGGTTCATCTCCTTCGATCGCCAGCCAACAACCTACTCTCCGGTGACTCCAAGTGGATGACGGCAGTAGTATAGGAGGAAAGCAATGGTGATGGGATAGAATGAATTAAAATTTCACCAACAGCAACCTTTGAGCGATTTTCTATCCAAACCCATCGACGAGATGAGGTGATTTGGTATTTGTGGAGTGTTCTCCAGCGAAGAAAGAGAGAAGGCAAGTTTCAAAAGATTGATAAATCCTCCTAGTCCAGAACCCGTCGAAGCTTCATTACTCAGACCAAGTTATGGCCTCCTTAAAAACTAATGAGAATGAGCTTTTCGCTCCATCTCTAGCAAGCTAGAAGGTAAGTTAGGTAACTTCATTCTCTCATTTACTGTTATTCTTCAAATTTCACGAGAAAATGGTTCTCTTTGCCAGTGATCTATGTTCATCGCTGGTATCTTAGTTGAATGCCTTAAAATGTTCATTTTTAGGTTTTAATATTTCAAATTTATTGAATGGCTCGCTTTACTTACTTGGAATTTGAAATTGAGTTTGTGATTCAAAATGAATGATTTTTATGTTTTCGTGTGAGGCTTTTAAATCCTTTTACTCTGTGTTATGTATTAAATTTTGAGTTTTGATTACTAATTTTATGTTGCTTTTCAGATTTGGTGTGTAGTATATGACTTGTGTTATATTGCTATAACTACCTTGATCTTAGCTTGTTTCAAATAGAGCAGGGACAAAGTTAATTTCAAGTGCTACACTTCATTGTACTTTTGTTTTGATACTTGACATGGAATAAGTTGTTAATGTCTTAAGCTTTTCATAAACAATAACAATGTTGGCTGCCAATAATACACACAACCTGTAGTGTTGAAAAAATTTAGATTTCCATGAACTTTCATTTGGGTGCTAGAAAGTATTAATCTATAGACCTGAGCTACCTTGAGTATAGTATTCCCATGTTATTTGTGGGATTTTTACTGAAGAGGAAATTATGCTAAGATTTTCATATCATTATTTTTGAATTTGTTATTTTGTTCCATACATGTTTTACTAGTGATCATATGTGATCTATTTTCTAATTAAGAGTTTTATATTTTATTATTTGATTTCATATACTTTTTTTATTTGATATCCAGATTTTGTTTCAAAATTTCTATTGAGAGAGAATAGT
>CAOJBK010617093.1:0-10350 GCA_948294925.1 Codiaeum variegatum | reverse complement strand
TTAATAATTGATTAAAGAGTTTAATTAATTATTAACAATGATTGGATTAGAATTGTAATTAAATTTACAAAGATGCGAGCATGTCTTGAAGTCTAATTTATATTGGGATTTATTCAATTATGTCATAGTTTGTATGAGATATAAATGAGTATGACTAAATTGATATGGAGTAAAGTAAATGATAATTAATTTACACGAAATGTAATTAATTATTGGCTAAAGTGATTCCTAATAATTACTTGTGCTAATCAAGTTGACTAATTGACTAATTAATTAGTCAATCAAATCAATTGGTTACTAGTACAAGTAACCATCATCTTGCCTAACTTTTCCTTAATTTAAGGAAGATTAAATTGAAGAGGTATAGGTATATAAGTAGTGGGTTATCATCTTTTTTACTAATGAGATTTGAAATCAAACACTATTCATCTTCTTCTTTATTGAACTAGAGTGAGAACCTCTCTAAGAGTTAGAGAGAGAAAGTTCAAATCAATACACCATTTTAGTGAGAGGGAGTTTATTTTTGAAGAAGAATTCTTCAACTATAAACTCTACATCTAAATCCTTAAGAAGGAGTGTCTGTGGGAATCAAAGTCCAAACAAATCCCTAAAGGTCTCCATTTCTCAACCAAGAAGTAAGAACCAAATATTTGGGCAACCAAGAGAGGGTTCAAGCATCTTCAAGTAGAAAAGGAGACACAAGCTATTAGGAAAGCTTTGTTGTGTCGAGTTAGAGGCTTCGCACTTGAGGAGCTAAACGAAGTAGGGAGTTGAGGTATTTGATACATTTTATCCCTTTTTTGTTGCTATTGTGTTTTACATAATAATTGGTTTAAGTATCCTTGATATGAATATGGGTCCAAACCTAGTTTTAGGTATTTATTAAAGAGTTTAATGAAGAACTAAACCAACCATGCTAAAAGAGTTTTGGCATGGTAAATGATTTTGTAAAAAGTTTTGAAAAATCAAAAAATTAAGTCACGTTAGATTTTCGATAAAATCACTTTTTATTAGCTTCCATTATGCAACTCGCATTTCATTCTTCAGACATTGCCAGAGGGAAATGAAATGTTTACTATCTACTGTGATGCTTCACGAGTTGGTTTGGGCTATATATTAATGCATCATGGTAAGGCTATAGCTTATGCCTCGAGGCAGTTGAAGAAGCATGAAGTCAAATATCCCACACATGATTTGGAGATGGTTGCAGTAATCTTTTCCTTGAAGATATGGAGACATTACTTGTACGGGGAGAAGTGTGAGATCTTCACAGACCATAAGAGTTTATAATACATTCTATGGTAGAGGGATTTGAATCTAAGGCAAATAAGATGGGTGGAATTATTGAAGGATTATGATTGTCAAATTTTTTAACACCCTGGAAAGGTAAACGTGGTAGTTGATGCACTGAGTAGAAAATCTATAGGGAGCTTATCTCATGTAGTAGTAGCTTGAAGGCCGATAGTAAAGGAGCTCAATGAATTGCTTAACTCTGGACTATGTTGGAACTTAATAGAAGTCAAGTCTTATTAGCTCACTTTCAGGTTAGACCTAAGATTTTAGAAGAAATCAAGGCTTTAAAGAATCAAGTTCCTCATTTAGTTAAGATCAAACAAAGTTTAGGAAAAGAGGGGGCATCAAAATTCAGCATCAGCAAAGACATGCTTATGTGTGGCGAACGAATATGCGTACCCAATCTAGAAGGATTAAGGGAAAGAATCCTTAAAGAAGCACACCAAACACCTTACAATATGCACACAAGGGCTACTAAGATGAATCATTATATGAAAAGGAGCTATTGGTGGCCTGGGTTGAAGAAGGATGTCACTAACTTTTGTGGTATCATGTTTTACTTATCAGCAAGTCCAATTTGAGCACCAACGACTATCAAAATTGTTTCAGGAGATACAAATACCTTAGTGGAAGTAGGAAAGGATAGCAATGGATTTTATAGTCGGACTACTAATGACAACTAAGGGTTATGACGCCGTTTGGGTAATTGTCGACAGACTCACCAAGTCATCATACCACTTTATAGAATGAAGAATACCAATAATGCCATCCAATATGCATGAGTATATGTGAATGAGATTGTGAAGTTACATGGAGTACCTGTGTCCATTATTTCTGACAGAGGCGCACAATTAACATCTTGATTCTGGAAGAAGTTACAAGAGTCTTTAGGCACGTAACTAGATTTTAGTACTGCTTTCCACCCATAAATGGATGGGCAATTCAAGCATGCAATCTAGACACTTGAGGACATGTTAAGGATGTGTGTGCTAGATTTTAGAGGAAGTTAGCATAAGCATCTTCCACTTATTGAGTTTCCCTACAATAATAGTTACCATTCCTCTATAGGAATGGCATTGTATAAAGCTCTCTATGGAAGAATGTACAAATCTCCTATTTGCTTGACAGAGGTAGGTGATCAATACCTTGAAGCTCCAGACATGCTTAAGGAAGCAAATTAGAAAGTTAAGATTATTCAAGAACGTCTTAAGGTAGCGTTTAGTAGGAAAAAGTGTTATGTTAAGCTGAAGAGGAAAGACATTCATTTTACTGAAGATGATCATGTATTCTTAAAGGTCTCACCTATGAAAGGTGTGAAGAGGTTTGGTAAGAAAGGGAAGTTGTCACTGAGGTTCATTGGACCTTTTGAAATATTATCAAGGGTCGACGAAGTTTCTTACAAGTTGGCATTACCACCTACCCCAGACCATATACACCTAGTTTTCCATGTCTCAATGCTTAGAAAATATGTCTCTGACCCATCACATATTTTAAAGCCTAAAAAGACCTTTCATATGAAGAGGTTCCAATCGCAAACTTCGACAAGCAAGAAAAGAGGATGAGGAATAAAAGAATTCAAATGGCGAAAGTTCAGTGGCAGAATGTACATAGGAAAGTGAGACGAATATGAGAGCACGTTATCCCCAGTTGTTCTCTTAGACCTGGGGAGTTATCTAAATTCAAGGATGAATTTTTTTTTAGAATGATAGAATGTAATATCTCATATGTATTTGGTTTGTTAATTTAATAAATAGGATATTTAATTTAAACTTTATAGATTATTCATTTAGTGCATTTAAGAATAAAAAAATTATGTGGTTAAGAATGTATATGAAAGAAAAATGGGAAGGTTAGATTAAAAGGTTAGGGTTAAATAGATGTGTATGTGTATATCTATAAGGATATGTGTAAAATAATAATAATAATAATAATAATAATAATAATAATAATAAATATTGAAGCTTTCACATGAAAGTATGTAAAAAGTTAATAATATTAATAAAATATATAAGAATACTTGATATGACGATGCATAAAAATAATAAATAATAATAATCAATTAAATATGGTTGCATTGGAAAAAGATAACACACAAATCTCTACACTCATTTTGAAATTTGAGGTCCATCCAATTTATGAAAACTATTCATATTAGCACTTTATCTTATCTTTTCAAACTAAAAATAATTTTGTAAAAAGTTTTCCCTTTTGTCATTGTATTATTTACCTTTTTTGTTTCTTTCTCCATTTACACCAAAAATAGAGTCTTTTTTAATTGTCTTTTCAATCTTAAAGAAGAAAAAAATCTACAAGAAGATATGAAAAATATGTTAGAGATGTATGTCCTAAAGCATTATACATTGTATATGTTTGTAAACATAATTCCCATAATGACAATTTAATATATATTTTATTTCATGAATTGTTCATTTTAGTGTTAAAGAGTTTGAGAATAGGAGTAACAGATTCTCATTGTCATATAGAATTTAAAGAATGTTCATGGTCATAGGATTATTGATTGGAATGTTATTAATTGGAAGACAATCACCTTTAGCATCATCCATAATAAGTATGAGATACTTATTAATATGGAAGCAGTGAGTCTTATGCTACAGACATGTGATGTCGTGATGACATACGAGCATGCTCATGTGATGAGTAAGTTAAACAGTAATGTTAGATGATAAATACATAGATTTTATCCACTAGTCAATATCTTATCATCCAGATCATAATTGTGCATATAATCTTTAGACTTGATATGACATATTATCTAGCATATTAGTGTCTATGTTCTATTATTGCTTATATACTAATGTTATCCAAGAATCGGTATATGACATATAGGGTTTGACTATTCCATGACTCTAGTTAAGATTGAGAATCCATAATGAAGGGATTTGAGTGCACAATAATTATGATCGAGAGGTCCATGTAATGTCAAGGATACGACCGTCGACATTCATTTCTAATTAGGTAGTCTTGATATGTTATGCTAGACATCACTTACCACTTTAGGACTAAGTGTGAAATGAGGATTACACACTTGGAAGAAAGAAAAGAGTTTTCTTTATCCCCTTACTAATTAGAACATGAACCTAGTAAGTCACACACCATAAAGTTGTTCTCTAAGCTTGGAAATAAATTATATCAATAATTAACTAAATAGATTAATTAATTGTTAATAATAATTGAATTAAACTTGTAATTAAATTTACAAAGACCCTAGTATATCTTGAAGTTTAATTCATAAAGGGATAATTTCAATTAAGTCATAATTTGTATGAGATACAAATAAATATGATTAATTAAAATATTTTTGGACAAACAAGTTAATTAGGCTTGATCATAAGATGATTAACCTAATCCACATTAGGTGTGATTAATTAAGCATTAAGAAGAGTTTTTAATAACTAAAGTCTTAATCTATTTGATTTATTAACTAGTCAAATAGATAAGTTTCCCAACTTCCTCCTCATTTTAAGTAAAAGGTGAGGGGAAAGTATGGGCATAAAATTAAGTTGGTAACTTATCTTTTTCCTATGAGATTTTGATGATCCAATAGTCATCATCTTCTTCATTTTGAAATCCTCTCTAAGATTTAGAGAAAGAAAGAGAGAAAAGAGTTTTCTTAACCACACAAACTAGAAAGATAGGAGTTTGTTTTTGAACAAAAGTTCTTCAACTCCAAACTCTTCTTTTTCTATTCCTATGAGAAAGGTGTGTGGAGGTTCACAAGTCCAAAACCAATTTCTACTCTCAAGTACTCAAGTAAAGGAGCAAGAACCAAGTTTGGGCAACCAAAGAGAGAAGGTTCAAGCTTCTTGAAGAGTGCAAGGAGATATAAGCTTTGACAAGGCTATATGTGTTTCAAGCTAGAGGCTTCACACTTAGGGAGCTAAACAAAGGAGGGCATTTGGGTATTTAATATTTCTAAACCTTTTTGGCTAAATATGTGTTTTGCACATAA
This sequence comes from Codiaeum variegatum, assembly GCA_948294925.1. Taxonomy (NCBI): domain Eukaryota; kingdom Viridiplantae; phylum Streptophyta; class Magnoliopsida; order Malpighiales; family Euphorbiaceae; genus Codiaeum; species Codiaeum variegatum. The sequence goes on along the minus strand of CAOJBK010617093.1, from coordinate 5,087 downwards.
ATTGGCTAAAGTATCCTTGGTTGAGTTATTAGTCCAAATTCTAGGTTTAAGCATTTATCAAATAGTTTGATAAATGGCTAAACCTACTATGTTAGATAAGTTTTAATATAGAATAAAGTTTTCAAAATCGAAATCCAAACTTTTTCAATTTTGCTTCCGCTGCTCGACTCGATAACTTTTGATAATGGCCAATTAGACTCAGATTTTACCCCATTTCTTGGCCATTATACATGTTAAATTATAATTTAATTTACTTATTCTAATATGTTTCTAGCTATTCTAGGTTTAAACTCCATTCCAGAGCTTTGTAGTGGATACTTCAAGATTGGCGAAGAAACTGAAGCGAAAAGGACCATTTCTAATCATTGGGAGAGCTTATGGTCAGGACTCACAGGCGTGGAGATTGCCCGTGAGCTAAGGAATAGTTATTAGACTAAATCAACCAAGGAAATTGGGATTTATAGGTCTCACGGGTGTGAAAGGTACCCGTAACCCAAGGAGTAGCTGTTGTGTGATGAAAGACAAGGTAAAATTAGAAGACCATGTCTCACAGGCGGGCCTCACAGCCGTGAAAGGTGCTTGTGAGACACACCCAAACTATTGTTTCTCATTTGAAAAAGGAGGAATGGCTTCGGCACTCACGAGCTAGGCTCACACTCATGAGTGTGCTCGTGAGTGCCCAGTTTTTTGCACTATAAAAGCCAAAAAAGACAAAAAAAAAAAAGGGAAGTCTTGGTGTTTGGACCTAGAAAACCTTAGAGTCACCAAGAGTCAAAGGAAAATAGACCAAGAAAGCTTATTAAAGGTGGATTAACACATTTTCAAGAAAGATTAAGCAAGGGTATCGTGAGTTTTAAGGATTGAGCTAGGATTCGTCATGGGTTCCTTAGTTTCTCACTCTTCTTGTAAATATAAGCTAAACATCATTTGTCTACCTAGATGAGACAAATATTTCTCATTTGTATGGATTAATTAACAATTTTACTCAATGAATTTTGAGATTTTTCATCAAGTTAAGCTTTTGATTTAAATTTTATACATTTCTTCTACAAAAGTATACTTCTTGATGATGATGGTTGTTCATACTTTACTAGAAATAGAAAGTTTGAGCCTTGAACATTCAAAAGTATATGGGTTTGTTATGTGTGCTAGAGATATATTCATAAACACCTAGGGTTATGGTTTTCACTAAATCTTCATGCAATTTCTAATTTAATAGGATTGATAAAAGATTCCTCTTCTATTACTTAGAAATTAGGGATTTAATCTCTTAGAAAATGATTAAACCTAGCTTTTGTTAAAAAAAACCCACTTAATGATTGATTGGGATTTCCATTGGCTTGTTACTTAATCGTGCAAATTGAGTTAATATGACTCAAAATCTAGGTACACACCTTCCATTCTTGATTGTTTCATGTTAGGTCTTGCATTTCCTTTTATTTGGTTAATTAGTTGTAGTTGAAAATTTCAAGTTTCTTAACTTATAAATAAATCAAAAACTATTTATGATATAGATAATAGAATATAAGATTAATTCAATACTTGGTTGATCAAATCAAATTTTATTCCTTGGGAGAACGATATTAAGGCTCACCCAGTTTATACTACTTGACACGATCTTGCGCATTTGCTGGTGTATAGCAAAGGTTAGCTATCAAGTTTTTGGTGTCATTGTCGGGGATTTAAATTCATTTGATACGGTCAACACTAACAATAAATCTGAAGCTATTGATTTAGCCTTTTTTCATTGTATTTAATTGTGTTTACTCTGTATTTCTCTTTTCAAGTATTCGTGTATGACTAAAGCTAAATCCTTAGGTCTAGTTCTATATAATCTGGTAATTGAATAGACCTTAAGGAGATAAAGATAAGTAAGGGAGTTAGCTTTGACAAAAGGTGATCTAAACTTGGAAGTGCAAGGCTATAAATCCATTCAAGAATCTGAGGAAAGCACGAAAGGGGAGGAAATCGAAGTTCCATAGGGAGAGATGGAGGGAAACGCAAATGGGAATAGTGATGGAAATGGTGTTGGGAATAGGAATGATATTGGCAATAGGAATGATGAAGGAAACCCAGTTGGAAATAGGGATAAAGTTGGGAATGGTGATAGAGTTCCCATCCGTAGGACCATGCAAGAATTCACTAGGGCAAACTTAAATGATTTTGGAAGGTCAATCAGAAGGCCTCTAGTGGATATGAACAATTTTGGAATCACAATAGCCATAATCCAAATTATTCAAAACTCATGTCAATATGGAGGTTTGGCCCACAAAAACCCTCTCACCCATTTAGATGAGTTAGTGGAAATATATGACACCTTTAAAATGAATGGGGTGATGAAGAGTGCTAGAAAGTTAAGGTTGTTCCCTTTCTCACTTCAGGACAACCCAAAGAAATGGCTTAAATCTTTTCCACTAGGACACTTCTTTACTTAGGACCAATTGGTGGAAGTATTCTTAGAGAAATACTTTACTCCTACTAAGACTGCCAAATTGAGGCATGAAATCTATTCTTTTATCTAATCAAAAGGGGAGTCATTATATGAGGGTTGGGAAAGATTTAAGGACTTACTTTTGAAATTTCCTCATCATAGCTTCTCTTTGTGGCAACAAATAGAAACTTTCACCATGGCTTGACATACAATAATAGGCAAAACTTGATTTTGGTCGGAGGTGGAACTTTGGGGGACAAGACTCCGAAGGAGATATGGGAGCTAATTAAGCAAATGTCTTTATCCTGCTACCAATGGCTACCTTCTCCAAAAGAGATTCCAAGGTTGAGAGAACTTGGTGCTCATGCTATGGATATGATGACCTCCCTTTCGGCTCAAGTAGAGGCCTTGAATAAGAAATTTGATGCATTCACCTAACACACTTTAAGGTAACAAGCAATGTATTTCCAGAGTTTCGGTGGTGGCCACCATGTCCATAAGTGCAACATGGTGGGTTTAAGTCATTTAAGTGGATCAAGTGGAAGTCTAGAATAAGCCAACTTCTTAGGAGAGATGTAAAAGGGTGGTAACAACCCATACTCAAACACTTACAATCCTGGGTGGAGAAATTTGATGGAGAAGTTACCAAGTCGTGCAGTGGAAGCAAAACTCGCAAATGGGGAAGATTTGATTTTTAGTTTTTAAACCTTTTGTAAAACTTTGTTCTATGTTAAAAATCTTTTAACATAGATGGTTTAGTCATTTATCAAACTCTTTGATAAATGTCTAAATGATTAAACCAAGATTTGGCATAACTTTAATCAAGGATACAATTACCAATTATTGTGTAAAACACAGATGAAGCTAAGGAAGGATTGGAAGTATCAAATACCTTAACTCTCTCCTTTGTTAAGCTCCTCAAGTGTGAAGCCTCTAGCTCGAGTCAAACATAGCTTTCCCAAAGCTTGATCTCTTCTTCTCTTCAAGAAACTTGAAATGCCTCTCTTTGGTTGCCCAAGCTTATGGTTCTTACTTCTCTACTTGAGAACTTCAGATTAGAGATTGGTTTTAGACTTTTAACTCTCCACACACTTTTTTCTCAAAGCAATAGAAGAATAGTTTGTAGTTGAAGAACTCTTCTCCAAAAACAAACTCAATTCTCTCTATTTGATATGGTGTTTAGAACTTTCTCTCTCTAACACTTAGGAAGTTTCTCTCACTAACTCTTAGAAGAATTCCTTAGGTTGAAGAAGATGAATAGTTCTATTTCCATCTTATATGGAGTGTTAGAAAAAAAGATGACAACCTCCTCTAACTAATCACATACCTAGTAATCACCTTTTCCCTAAATTAAGGGAGGTAAGGTTAACTTGTCTAGTTGACCATTTGACTACTCAATTAGTTAACTAGATTAAGTTATTAGTTAGTAGGAATCACCTTTAAATCTCAATTAACCACATCTAATGTGGATTAATCTCACATCTCATGTAAAGTTTAATTATTTTATTAATTATCTAAAACCATTTCAATTAGTCAACCTTATTTGTATCTCGTACAAAATATGACATAATTGAATTAATCCCTTTATGAATTAAACTTCAAGACATGTTAGGGTCTTCGTAAATTTAATTACAAGTTTAATTCAATTATCATTAATAATTAATTAAAGTCTTTAATTAATTATTAATATAATATATTTCCAAGCTATGGGAATTGCTTTATGGTATGTGACTTACTAGGTTCGTGTTCTAATTAGCAATGGGACAACGAAAACTCTTTTCTTTCTTCCAAGTGTGAAATTCCCATTCCACACTTAGTCCCATAAGTTGTGAGTGATGCCTAGCATAACATATCATGATCACCTAATTAGAAATGAATGTCTGTGATCGTATCCTTGAAATTGCATGGACCTCTTGATCATAATTACCATGCACTTGAATCCCTTCATTACGAATTTTCGATCTTAGTTAGCGTCATGGAATAGTTAAATCCTATATGCCAAATCATATGACTTCTATCTGGTTCTAATTCTCGATAAACTTATTCCTACTAGAAACTCTTTCTAGTGAATCTTAACTACCTTGGCCAAGGATTTAAATATCAAGAATAACTAGAATTCATAGGATTCCATCCTTGTTTACCCAAGTTAATGAATCCTTTCTTGGAGATCACTTACCTCAACATATCATTGATTATGGCCACCACATGACATCTACCAATACTTGGATAGCATTGGTATGTAAGCAGTAACAAACTATAGCCATCGATATGCTAGATAATATTTCAACTCAAGTCTAAAGATTATATGTATAATTATGATCTAGATGATAAGATATTGACTAGTGATAAAACCCATGTATCTATCATCTAGTGTCACTATTCAACTTATTCATCGTATGAGTATGTCCACATGTTGTCACGATATCATATGTCTATAGCATGAGAATCACTACCTCCATACCAACAAGTATCTCATACTTGTCATGGATGACAACAGAGGTGATGGTCTTCCGAATTAATGACGTTCCGACCAATAATCACTACAAGAAAACTGAGTTTTACTGACGCAAATTACTGAAGCAATTTTTTACGTTAGTAATTACTGACGCAAAAATTAACTTTTCTGACCCCCTTCTGTCGTAAAAAAAATTATTAA
>CAOJBK010617025.1:0-17012 GCA_948294925.1 Codiaeum variegatum | reverse complement strand
TTTATGAACATGATATGTATTTTTCTTTGTCATTTGGATATTTCCATTCATTATCAAAGAGAAATACAAGAGTTCTTTTTCAGATACAGCAAATCACCATAAAAAAAATTAAAGATTAAATGTCAATTTGTCACCTGAACTTTTCATAAAAATTTAATTAAAGATAAAATCAAAATTTGAGTCAATTTAGTTCTCTAACTTCTAGTTTTAGGTAAAATTACTCAAATTTTATTAAAATATTATTAAATAATATAAAAATAAAAGATTAAAATATATTTATTTAAAATACAATTACAGTAATTTGATCTAAAATTAAAAATTTGTGGATTAAATTAGCCTAAAAGTTGATATTGTTTTTAATTAAACTTTTATGAAAAGTTCAGAAGACAAATTAATCTTTAATCCAAAAATAAAATACATTAATCAATATCAAAGATTGATGTTTCTAATACCCAAATCTTCAAAAAGTTACATTGTTATGAATTTCACTTCATCGAAACCACTAAGGATCAAATTCAAATATCTGACTATCCCCTGAACATATTTAAATTTGTTAGGATGAACTATTAAATTAGGAGATCAGTTTTGAATGATTGCACCTCACTCCATCACTAGCAACTTGAATAAGTCTTGGCTTAGGCTTCAACACCATGAAATTTTATAGATCTGTGAATTCTAAGACTTGAAGCCATCAAAAGAGCATCTCACTAGCAAGATCTCCTGATCTGGAATACTAAACCACTAAAAACTAAAAATAAATAAATAAAAAACTAACTAAAAATACATGAAAAAAATGGGAGAGGAGGGGTGGTCTCAGGGAAAAGTGGCCGACAACCATCTCAAGACTGCAACTATTTACTCAAAGCCCTTGAGAGAGAGATAAAAAGCCCCTTTTTTTATGAACATGATGTCTTTTCTTTAGAATGCCAACAAATTAACTTAGAATTTCAATACCTTGAAAATCAAAAGACGAACTAAAAGTCATAAAATTCTTTTCTTCAAGTTAATAAATTTTATCTCGAATAACACTTATCTCAATAAATTACTTATTATAGTTGTCATATCCTGGATACCTCTGCTCCACTAGTAGTGATATATAAGCAGTAATAAAATATAGTTACTAATTTCTAGCAATAAGGTTTTTCACATAATTTTAGAGCACCTAATTTGCATAAATGGGGCAACTTGTTGGCTTAGGTTAATTGGTGCTTATTCGTTATATTTTTCTTCATATTAAAAAAGATTAATAAAAAAGAATAATTTGTTATAAAAAACATGTCGTTTCAAGTCGAAAGACTATATATAAAATTATGACATAAATGATTGAATATTGACTATAGTAAAACTCAAGCATTTTCATCTAACGTCATTTTCGACTGTTCATCACACGAGTGCCCATATATTATCACAACATCGCATATTTATAGTATAAAATTCAAAATACATCAAAATAGGCATAACAAAATAAATCTAATATTGCTACGGGTACTGTAAAATGACATTGGACCCAAGCCCATAGAATAGTAAAATAGAATTGAAAGTCTAACAGAAATTCATAAGTACAACTCAAGTCAATATAGAAAAGTAGGTCCACTAAAGGACTCCCTTCGAACGATAAAGACCAAAATAGCATATTAAGAGGATATTCATAGGGATACGTGTCATTTTCCTAAGTGGGGACCACTATTTTGTTCCTCCCATCTATTAGCACATGGCAGAATGCTATTAAAATACACGTTCACCTTGGGAATCTAACACTATAAATAATTCATTATGATATGTATTTTAAGATATGTTATACTATATTAAACTAAACTCTTTAAAAAATCCTAAGGGCTCTAAAGAGCTCTTAGGCATTATTAAGTCCAACGCATTGACTTGAGCGTTGAAAAACCTCTACTAGGCACAAAACATGTCTTTCCAACTCATGTTTATTCCTTGTGTGAGCTGATCTAAAGCTTACAAGCCCAACTTATATTAAGAGATTGAGAGATTGGTGGTACACACTCATCAAATATCATAATTGAAAATACATTAAATTGGTAATTGTGTGATATTATCACCATAAGTTATTAAAGGTTTTTCTTTTTTAATGATATTAAAATATTGAAAGTTGTTAGTTTCAAGTTGTTTTCTATTACCTCTATCCCATAATAATATACTTGATTTTCTTTTTTATCCATCTCAAAATGTAAGTCACTTTCTATAAGTCTATTATTTTGAGACGGAAAGGAATGTCATTAAGAAAAAGCATTTAAGGATATAAATTTAAGCAGTTATTATCACTTAATTAAAAGGGTATGAATTATGTGTATTAAGCAAACGTACAGTACTCGTCCAAATATAACCCTAAAACAAGTAAAGAAGAAAAATAAAAATTTCCCTTCTAAGCAAAGGGTATTAATAAATATAAGAACTAGGAAAGAAATTTAATTTTAAAACAAACACATCCTTTTCGATTGCTTTCATTACCTAAGCACTCTTCACTTTAATTCTTGTCTCTATATGTGGAAAGGGATGAACCAAATAATGACAATATATTAGGTTTTAATTATTATTTATTAAAATAATTAATATTGTTGCACAAAATTAACAATAAATAATTTGGTTAAAAAAATTATCATCAAATCAAAAACAAAAAAAAAAACAAAAATGGAAGCAAAGAAATTGTATTCATTTCAATCAGCTTTAAGTTATTCTACAAGCATTTATACTTGTCTTCTCAACGAGTTGAATTAGTTACATGTGAATCTAAACTAATTCAGTTACAACTAATTGAAATTGGCATCCAAAATAATAAACTGAAACAGAAAATGAATTATACTACTCTATAACTCTATTTATACAAAACTGGATGGGTTGCAGTAAATCAACAGTTCACAACATCTCCATCAAGAATTTTTTAAAAAATCACTATGCATAATAATTTAAATTAAATAATTTAGTCAATGTGATCTACGTTGAACAACACAAGTTGCATGACGAACACTAAAATATAAAAATATATAAATTTTAATCATTAAAATAGTTTGTTTCAATTTGATCATGTCTGAATTGAAAGGGCCTCTAAAACCTTTAAATTCGGTTGATATCGCCACAAATATATTTCCCTTTAAATCGAATTTCAAAATTATAAGGCCATGATTCGAATTGTAAGTCACTCGATAAGTATATATTTATACCATTCTTTTATAAATATAAATAATTGTAAGTAAGAAATAAGCATCACTATGGAAAATGATAGATTTATTGAGATTGTACTTAAGCCAAGCAACAACATACGTGACTTAGGCAGTGAGTGTGGGGTGCAATTTAAGACTATAAAATATCTTTTTTAAGTGGGGACTCCTGGTTTTAGGTCAATTTAAGTTTTTTTTTATATATATATATATATATATATATGGTTAGGGTTTGAATTTTTTTTTTTGAAGAACCATAAATTTAAGTTGATATTTTCCCCCCTACCTTCTAAATTTGTTGTAAAAACACTTTTCAACAAATCTAGAAATTAAACATTTTGTAAATGCATAAATAAAGTTGCCCATGATAGCATTATTTTCTATACTAAGAAAATCACATATATTAAGCAATTAGAGGACTTTAAACAAATATTTAATACAAAGTAAAAAAAAATAGTATGGGGTTCGATTCTCAATTCCAATTCATGTATGGAATAACTCTGTTGGTCATCACTTTACCTCTTAACTAAATCAGCTCGGTGTGAACGTGATTAGTTTAGATGTGCTATGAGTTTTAAAGTGCATCATATGATATAGACTTAAATGTATCTCTTACGATTATGACCCTTTCAAGGCTGCTCATGCAATAATAAAAAAAATATTTATTTAAGTATGTTTTAAAATTATATAATTGATTTTTGTTTTTATATGCCAAATTAAATTCTATATAAAATATGGATCAATATTTGTTTTCTTTTAAGTCTATTTTGAAAGAAATTACATTTTTAATTTAAAAAAAAAATACTACTATATGAAAAATATCATTTCAAGACACAAACAACAAAAACAATGCCCTTATAATGATGCATTGTTGAAAAAAAATGAAAGGCTCAAATTGCACCCATGCAATAAATTAGATGCTAAAGGTTGTTCCAATTATGGCCCTAATTGATTGCATAAAATTTATTAATGAGAAAAAAAAATCTTATTTTTAATGATTAAAAATGAAAAAATTTTTACCTGAAATTTTATTTATTTTTTAATTTAAAATTCAAAATTTTAGGTTTTTGTTATATAAATTTAAAATATCAGTTGATATTCCATCAATGTTCAAAGATAGAAATAAGAAAAAAATAATACGAATAAACAAAAGAAGAAACTGGGCCTTGGGCCTTGTGTACATTAATGGCTATGGATCGGGAGAGAAGAGGTGAAGACTTCATGGGTCCAATCATTATGTACCTTAATATTCTTTTTTTTTGAAATTAAATAAATATCTCATTAATAAAATTTCATAAATACAATCTAAAATAAAAAATAAACTTAACTGTATTCTAAAAATATATGTAAATATTAATAAGAGATTTTCTATGGGTAATGTTGATCAAGTTGATGGAACAATTATATACAACTGCTTGAGTAGATTTGATATATCGGCGAACGATACATTCCACTTGTTGAGTGTACCTAATTGCAAATTGTATAGACACAAATCGAGTTCAAGGCCTTAACATTAGATTTGAACTCTGCTTCAAATCCAAAAATGAATAAAGTTTCAAAAAAAGAGAAAAAATTAATAGTAAAAATCCTTAAAAATAAATAAAAACATAGATCATGCATTAAAAAAAAAAAAGAAAAACATAGATCATTATATATGTTTTATAAAAAATAAAAACAGCTAAATCAATTTTTTTTCTATAAAAGTAAAACCAAATTAAAAGAAAAAAAAAAAGAAAAATTAACCATTGTGGGTCGAATAAAGATCAATACTAATAAAATGTTCACATATTTCAAATGATTAACTATTCCAATGGGTTCTATAAAATTTTTATTTTTTATAAAAAACTAAATGAAAAAATTAATAAGGTATTTTTACTAGCTATATTCTTTAGATTTAATTAATTAATCTAAAAAGGATAAATTACTATTTAATCTCTAAATTATGATCAAATTCACTACTTAGTTTCTCGATTATGAAAAACGACATGAAATGTCTCTAATGTTTATTTAAATTAACTATTTAGTCATTTCATTCCTTATTTTTAAGGTTTTTTTGAAAGTTGGTCACTTTTACAATAATGTAAAAGAAGAGAAAAGTCCAATCGTATAATAATCATTGAAAACAAATGTTAGTAGGATGTCGAACAAACGTAAAATAAAAATTTTCAACAAAATTTGTGGGGTCTAGATTCGACGTCTTATTAACCTCTGTTTTCAACGATTATTATATAGTTGTACTCATATCTTCTTATATGTTATTACAAAAGTGACAAACTTAAAGATCTCTCATATTGTTTTTCATAATCAGAGGATTAAATAATAAATATGACCATAATCTAAGGATTAAATAGTAATTTGCCAATCTAGAAATTAAAATGAAAGACTTACAGCTAGACATTTTATTTCTATTTTTTTTTAAAGTTCTCTTTCTAAAACACTTTAAACAGGAGTACAGAACCAATACCAAAGGAGAAACTGGGCCTCTCAAAAATTGATAGACATGGATTGAGGAATTATTGGGCTATATGAATAATTAAATGGGCCCAGATGATAAATTAATTGAAAGTTTACCTTCACTGATGAGATTGGCCCATAGGTTGCCCCATCTCTAGATCACCCAATATGGTTTGGGCCGATCGGTTGGATCAGTTTTCTGCTTGCATATTGAAGTTTGTAGGCTTGTATACAATGAATTTATAAGTGGACGAATGTTAGAACATACTTATATAAATCTAATCGAGTTTGACTACTCATTTGTAAGCCATTTATTTATTGATTGATTTTTTAACACACCCTTCAAGTATGTATAATCAGACTTGGTGTATGATCTAACATCAACAATCTGGTTGATTGCTCGCAAATGTATTAAATTGGAATTGTCATCAGTTTAACAACGATATTTGAACATGAATCTTTTTATCTAATCCATTTGAATATGAACCTCTGATATCATATTAGTAAATCTTATAATTTTGATATTTAAACTCTTTAAAATCTACTAATATGGTATTTCAATAATTTTTTTTATTCAGTTTGATGTCTGAACTTTGAAAAATGTTACGAATCAGTGCTTATGACTAATTTTGTGGTGGCTGAAATGCTGAATCGCCAGACGATTCAGCATCTAATCTGTCTAATTCAACAGTCCGGCTACCACAAAATCGATATGAAATACTGATTTATAACTTTTTTCAAAGTTTAGAGACCAAACTAAAAAGAAATTATCGAGACACCACGTTAACAAATTATATTTTTATCAAAGTTTAAACTATTAGAGTCTAATTTTCACTAAGGTTTGTCCTACTAAACCCCCTACTCCCTATACAAAGGCCTATATTATCTTGTCAATGAGAAGGGAAAATTTAAGGGCCACCCATATGTATATATGACAAAATGCTACTCTTTGTATATTCATATAGGCAAGACCAAGTTCCAAGGCTATTGTGATTAAATTGCAAAATGCCAATATCAATATTACATACATAAAATACATGACAAACAGTCATTTTTAGTCTCTAGTAAATGTGGGCCTAATCTCTAGAAATTTTTTGACTTTTAGCCCTAAATTTGAAGACAAATCGAATATTGTTTCTAATCCATTGTATTTGTTTACTTGATGCACCATTTTTTTTTAAATGATAATTTTACTTTTGATTTTTTTTCTCAATTTTATTAACTTATTTTTATATTTCATGCTATATATTTTTTAAAATATTTTTAAGCACATTGTAAAACTAAAACAAGAATTAATGATAAAAGTATTATTTTTAAAAGTCTCAAGTTCGAATCTCTATTACATGTGATTTCATATTTATAACGCGTGTTAAGAGATGATTCATAATTTATTAGACTCTTCATTGTATAAGAAATTCAAATTAGAATTAAATTAAAATCAAACTAACAAAAAAAAAAAAGAAAATAGGGAAATTTATAAATAGTTGAACTTTTATACAAATTTAAGAAAAAATGCATAAAATTTCTCTCAACTTGACGTCAAAACTTTTTTCTCCCTTATCTTTTTAGATATTCAATTTACTTTCTATATTTATCATGAACATCCATTTTCGCCCTTATATTTTACATTTTTATTATAATATACTCCTTCAAGTCACGATGGTACATGTGTAATTTAACACATATAAATGGGTATATTGTAACAAATATAATAATGACATATTTGACATTACTGTTAAAGACTGTAAAAGTACTTTTAAAATTTTTTGATTTAATTGATTGATTTTTAAATTTTTTTAAAACTTCTTTTTAAAACAACTTTTGAGAAAAAATATCAATTTATCTGCTTCTTGAAAAAATAATTTTGTAAAAGAACTTTTAAATAAAATATAAAAAATTTTATCCAAAAGTGCTTTTGTCAAACACAATGCCAAATACACCCCAAATATAGGAGGAAAAATAACTTTTCATGACAAATATAATGACAAATTGGATATCCGAAAATATTACGAGGGAAATGAATTTTGTCGCCAAGTTAAGGGAGGATTTTATGTATTTTGCCATTTAAATAAAAAGCATACTTTTAAGTTTTTTTTTTTTAAATTTAAATGTAAAATTGTTATATGTATACAAAATTCTATATCTTTGTACACAAGTGAAAAAAAAGTCTAATTCATTTTTTTCCTTAATTTTTTTGGCTATATATATTAAATATATTTATAGTACATTGTGTTGTGGCTATGGTAATTTATAATGAAGGAGACCATATGACCCTACCATTCATGTTCCCTTTCATTTTTGCACTAAATTGCAACAATTATTGAACACAACTCATGTATTGTACATAAAAATAATTGACGTTTCTGAAATTAATGTTATTTCAAGATGAAACTCAAAAAAAAAAATTATATAATCAAGTTTTAATTTATTCTAATAATCAATGTTTTAAACTTATGAGAGACCTAATAAAATTTATAAAAATAAATTTTATGTTTGGAGCCTTTGATTTTTTTATTTTTATTTATTTTTAAATAAATAAGAAAAAAATATTGAACTATCATTTTTTTCAACAATATTTTCTAATAATTTTATTTTTAAAATTTGAAAAATAAAAACAGAAAACTGGAACTTGCTCTTAACTAATAAATATATTTATTCAATTTAAATATTTTTAAATTGATATTTTTAAATATAAAAATAAAAAAATTAATTTAAAATATTAAACATATTATTCAAATATTATTATTTCTTGATTAAAAAAATCATATTTGTGTTTAATTTTTTTTAAAAATCATAAATCGTATCATATTCCTATTACTCTTATAACACAAAGTTACACCCCCTAGTCCCTACTAAAATTCCATATCGAAAAAATATATATATATATATTGAAAATTTTGATTAATAATGATTAAAAAAGGGTAGATAAAATTTGAAAGACCTTTTTGCAGGGAATGTGCTTATGCTACTTGTAAAAGGAAGCAACACACATGCACCGCAGGTATGAAGAACAATTCCATATATGAGAATAATGACATCATTTCTAACTTTATGACGTTAATTACTAACGCAAATTAGATTAAATGCTAAAATCTCAAATATGCTTTTTCCCATTTTTAAGTAATTTATTTTCACCATCAAGGTTTTATATATAGTATTTTTTTTTAAACATAATTGATAAGTCTTCTAACCATATTTTACTAGGAATGACAATGGAGTAGGGTTATGTCCAACCCCCTTCCGCCCCACATCCCCCATCCCGTAACCCGTCCACGTCCCGTAACTCACCGGTTTATTTATTTTACGCCCTATATCCCCGCCCCATCCAAAATATCTCCACACGGCCCTTCCCCATCTAAATATTTTTATAAAATAATATGATAAAAAAATTATAAAATATATTAAATTTATAACACATAAATATGATTATTTAATATTAATTGATATCGCTCAGTTTTGGCCTGGTTCTGCCCCAACTACCCACTTGGATCCTGACTGAATCCTGTAGCACCCTGGTCCTACCCGAATCCTAGGCGCACTACAAGATTTGTCTCTTATGGCCTTCGCGGGTTCGGATTTTACAGCAGACAGATGTCGCTAGTTCCATAGAGAGATACACTGTAAAGTACCCGAAATTGACATGTGTCTCATTCGACAGGATTTTCATCCTATAAATACAATCCTCAACAACTCAAACGGGCAATGTTATCCTCACAACCCAAATAATATACTGAGTTCCATTCTTTAGAGTTTTCCTGCTTATAATTTGTTTCTGACTTGAGCGTCGCAGGGTTATCGATGGACACCACGTCCGGCCACCCCTGACCATTGTCTATTCTGTGCAGGCTGTTCTAGCTCGACCAGAGCAGTTCTAATCAAGCGTTGGCCAGACCCACACGCATCACTAATCATTCATATTAATATAAATATATGTTTTAATCAAATAATAAAAGCAATAATTAACATAAAAATATAAATATAATTTAAATATATGTATCTTTATATATAAATATTAAATCTTGGTGGGTTGAACAAATACCGACCCCACCACCGCTATTTTTTATATCAGATTAACTCGTAACTCACTCAATAATCCGGTCAACCGTTGACTAACCTGCTCCGTTTGAGTTGGGTCGGATTGGGTCACCGCAGGTTCGAGTTAAATTACCATACCTATATTTTACCTCTTACTATATTTGATTTTCTTTAATTTTTTAGGGTAAACTTTTAAAATGAGTTTTGAGTTCATATTTGTAATTTCATGAGCATAATTAAATTTATTTTATTTTAAATTATACTTATTAATTATTATTAATAAAATATTTTTTTATGTTTTTTTTTTAAGTCCATTTGCCCGTAAATATTTGATCAAAAAGACTACAAAAGTCACAAATGACCACCTCGGTAAAGCTATGGCAGCTGAACAAAATAACAATTTTGCTCCCCGTGATACGATGATGCACAATGGTGAAGATGATTCCAGTAATGCTAGCATAGCAAATGATGATGATGAAAGCATTGCAAAGGAATGTGAAGATCCCTTTATGACTCCAAGATAAGTTCTCTGAACTTTTTATTTATGTATTGTTCTATGGATTTATCTATCATTAGTTGGAACTGCTAAGGGGTAAGAAAAAAAGTTTTTTCCAGCATTGTTAAGGATTTTGTTTCCTTTCATAGTTGTAATTTTCTTATTATTCTTGACCTCAGAAATAGTGGAATTCGAGCTAATGATGTCATTCCCAAGCTTGGTTTTCCTAGGTCTCATCGTGTGGAGGCGATGGGCTTCCCCGGGGGTATTTGGCTTCTGTGGAAAGACCATTGGCATGTCTAGATTATTACCAACAACCCTCAGTTTATCCATGCTAGAATTGATGATCAGCTGGGTAACAAATTCAACATTGTGGCGGTGCACGGAAGTCCTTCGTGACCTTATAGGCAAGAACTTTGGCATCATCTTTCTCACATTGCTGATGTTAATGCTTATCTGATTATGTTCTTTGGAGACTTTAATGCTTGCCTATTTTCAAGTGAGAAAAAGGGAGGGACAGGGAAGTCTTCAAGTGTGGATATTGATTTCATGAACTAGTTTGATGATTCCAATTTCGTGGACTTGGGGTTCGAAGGTTCTACTTTTACTTGGAGCAGGGGTAGTTTGTTCAAGCGGTTGGATCATTTTTTTTGTAATAATCATTGGCTTCTTTCTTTTCCTGACACCAAGGCGATCCATTTGTCAAAAGTGGCCTCCGATCGTAGAACAATTCTATTCCATACCAATGGGTCTATCGTTGGTACTAGAAAGGCCAGGTTTAGATTTTTGGCCCTGTGGACATTACATGAGGACTTCCAGAAAGTTGTTAGTGAGTCTTGGAAGTTTGATGGTGACATTAAAACTTCCCTTGCTGATATAGCTATGGTTCTTCAAAACTGGAATAGGAATGTTTTTGGTAACATTTTTTACAAGAAATAAAAGTTGTTGAATATAATTAATGGGGTTAAGAAAGCCTTGGAGGTTCATAACTCTCAGTCATTACAAGAGCTTGATATAAGGCTTAGAGGTGATTATGAGAAGATTCTATTGGAGGAAGAATTATTATGGTATTAGAAATCTCGTAACAATTGGCTTCAATGGGGGGATGGTAATACTTCTTTTTTCCATGCTACGGTGGTTGCTCGTCATTGAAAAAATAAAGTTTCTATGCTTAAGGGAAGGGATGGGTATTGGATCTTCAATGAGAAGGAGTTAATGAAGTTAGCTACATATATACTACTTGATTCTCTTATCAATTGACAACATAGCAAGTCCGCTTTTGGACAGTACTAGCAAATTTCCACCCCTGGAACCAACAGCGTCTGTTTTGTTGATTGCTCTAGTGACTAAGGAAGAGGTAAGGAAGGCCCTATTTGATATGAAACAATGACTGCAGCTGGAAAGGATGGTTTCAACATTCTTTTTTTTAATAAAAAATGCTAGGATACAGTGGGCAACAACCTTTATTTTACTGTTACTAAAGCTTTTGAAACGGGAGAGATTGATTCTAATATTAATGAGACCCTTTTGGTGCTTATTCCGAAGGTTGATAACCTATAGAATATTTCCCAATTCCGGCCTATTAGCCTATGTAATGTGGTTTATAAACTCATTACTAAGGTTATTACTAATAGGATGAAGCCTGTAATGGAAAAAATTAGTGAATCAATTCCAATCAATCTTTATTCTAGGCTGCCATATTTATGATAATGTGATCATATTGCAGGAGGTTATTCACTCTATGTACAATAAGAAGAATGGTAAAGGCATGATGGCCATTAAAATCGATTTGGAGAAGACTTACGATAGGCTGAGGTGGGACTTCATTGTCGATAACTTAAAGCAAGCCTGTATCTTGGAGAAGCTTTATAAGTTAATTATGAACTGCATTTGTAGTGCTTCCTTTAATCTTTTATGGAATGGGGATTGCTCGGAATAGTTTTCAGGCGATGTGTGGGATTCGCCAAAGGGATTCTCTTTCTCCTTATCTCTTTGTGCTTTGTATTGAAAGGCTCTCTCACATGATTATGGATAAGGTGGAGAAAAATATTTTGAAGCCTATTTCCCTCTCAAGAGGTGGTCTTAAGCTTTCTCATATTTTCTTTTTGGATGACTTTGTAATTTTTACTGAAGCTTCTCAGTCCTAGATAAATACCATTATGGATACGTTAGATGATTCCTATTCGATTTCGGGTCAGAAAGTTAGTACTGCTAAATCTCTGCTTTACTGTTCAAAGAATGTTAGTAGAGCCTAGAGAAATGACTTAGCTTTAGCTAAAGGCTTTATATCTACTGAGGACCTGGGGATCTATTTAGGTGTGCCAGTTGTTCATGGTCGTCTTAGGCCTTCTTCCTTTCATAGTATTATGGATCGCATTAGGAGGAGGTTGCAATTGTCAAAAGTTAGACATTTATCTCTAGCTGGTAGAATCACTCTGACTCAATTGGTTCTCCTCACCATTCCGAATTACGTGATGCAGACAATTTGTATTCCTAGTTCTGTTTGTCGTGAGATTGAAAGCTTATGCCAAAAATTCATTTGGGCAGGTAGTGAGAATAAAAGGGGTATCTCTTTAATCAATTGGGATCACCTTTGTCAACCAAAAATTTATGGCGGCAGTGGTTTAAAGAACCTTGAGGAGATGAACGATGCATTTATTTTAAAACTGGCCTGAAATATCATTGTTAACCTGGGTGCTATTTGGGTGAGAGTTATTAGAAGTAAGTATAAGCTTGGTAATGCTGTCATCCCTAGTGTTTATAACTGTGGGAATAGCTCTGTAGTCTGGAGGTCAATTCGTCGTGTATGGGCTTGGATCAATGTTGGAATCCGTTGGTCGATTGGCAATTGTAAGCAGTGTCATTTTCGGGTTGAAAATTGGTTAGGGTATAAACCTTTGTGTGAGGAGATTGGTCTTTATCTGAATGCAGAGTTGTTGAATACTACGATGTCTTCCTTTGTGGATTTGAATGGGAGTTGGAGGTGGGATGTGTTACAACATCTTCTTCCTGCTTCAAAGCCCTCGGTAGTAAGAACCCACAGACCTTGGAGGTGGCTATGGCGCTGGCTCAGAAATACATCCACCAAGATGAGGCTTACAAGAATAGCCAGTTGGCCAAAAGGAGGGCGAAGGAGGTGGCCCTAAAGCTAGAAAAGAATACCAAAAAGAAAGACATTGCCGAGAAAGTGGAGATAGCTAGTTTCGCATAGAAGGCTTGGGGAGGAATCCAGAACGCCTTGGATATTTCGAAATTGACTCCACTAACAGCAGCTCCAGAGGTAATGTTCGCCTCCTTTCATAGCAAAGATATTTGGCAAAAGCCCAAGTCACTGAGAGTAGATCCGGACAAGAGAAATAAGGTGCGATATTGCAAATTTCATGCTATTCATGGGCATGATACAAATGAATGTAGAACATTGATGGGAAAATAGAGAGGCTCATTAAATAGGGCTATCTGAAAGGCTCTGTGAAGAAAGATCAAGCCAATGCGAGTAAAGCAGATAGAGGAAAAGGGGCTCTCATTATCAATGAAGAATCAACGAGAAATGTGGCTTGTCTAACAAGTGGACTATCGAAAGTCGCCATGAGCCATAATAAGCTGAAAGCATTGTCCCATAAGAAAGAAGCGCTAGGACAGACATGTACATGCCGGAGATATCTGTGACTGGCTGAATTTTGAAAAACATCTAGAACATCACAAACTTGACATCCGGACACCTCAGAGCATGGCACAGCAACTCAAAACAATGCATATCCCGAAGGTGTTGGGAGTTACCATCAAGGGATTCAACTTGAACCGCCTAAAGCAATCCACAAAAAATGGGGAAGGAGGAAATAGTAGCTCATTCCTAAATTGTTCTAAGAATACAACATAATGGCCATTGTCCTTAGGTAACTCCAGCTCAACAACGGAAGCATAAATCCTATGGTCCGTTTGGGCATAACCAAGGCATAGGGTGGTTTGTGAAGGATATTTGTGTGATTCTTTTTTAAGAAGGCCCATTCTTCACTGAGCTGGCTACCAGCCTTAAGGCCCTTCATGCTCAAGACTAAGATATGTTCAACTTATTCTTTTTCTTCTCTTAACTCTTAGATACCAAATTTGAGGGATTCTTTCGACAACCTAGAACTGACTTGATCGTCGAAGAACCATGTCCAGGCTACCAACCTTGTCCTCTAATGAGCTTTTTGCGATTGCAGGCCAAGAAATTAAAACTCATCATATTCACATCCAACCTGCCTTAAGAACTCATTGTTGTTGATTGGGTCTACACCTATCACTAACAAATACGAAAAAAGAAAAATTGTTAATATTGCTTCTCTTAAAAAAATTTAGATAACTTTATTTTTTTATTTTAATGAATTTTCATTATTTATAAATTATTTTTATTATTTTATTTATATCAAATACTCCATCCATTTCACAATAATTGTCTTTTTAGATTCTGGCACACAAATTAAGAAAATCATTAAGTTGTCATAATTTTAAATAGAAAAGAGTAAAATATCATTCTTTCATACTAGTGTAAAGAAATGACAACAATTAATGTGATGTTTAGGAGAGTAATAATATGAGGATAAATTAGGAAAATATAATAAATACTTTATTGGAAATATAAAATGACAAATATTTTGAAATAAAATAAAATTTTTAAAAAGATAATTATTTTGAAACGGATGGAGTAACGATGATTACATTGGGAAGTTAAAAATTTCATGGGAAAGCTAAAAATATCATTAAAATGCACTTAAAATTAGGTAATGACCGAGTAACCTATTAAATGTGCTGTTGTGAACAATAAATCTAAGTTTATGGACAGTGTGGTAATGAAAATGAATATAAGGATAGTGTAGCAATGAAAACGGGTACAGAGACAATAGTGTTGCAATAGATAAAGTAGAAGACAATGAGTGTTATTAAGCTAGCAAAGATTAAGAGTCAAGAATTGCAATATAAAGGGCCATAAAGGCACCAAACCCTCCAGCAAACCCCGTAATTCAAGAACACTTTGTCTAGTAATCATATACACACTGAACTTTATAACTTTTCATGTTGAAATTTGTAAATTATATTTAGAAGTTTATATTATAGCCTTTCCCAAAAAGAGCTCATTTATTTACCAACCACAAATACCCCCTTTTTCACAAGTTGGTAGCAAATCTCAACAAATATTTGTTCAATTTTTTTAGATAAACTTTTTTGTGATACTTAATGATGACTAAGGGTTCTCTTCATCTTAAATTTTTTTGCTTAATTTTAGGTAGAAATTTTTTCAATACTATAACTTTTTTAGCTATAGTGGTATTTCTCTTATATATTAATAAAAAAATATATTTAAAAAAATATTTTTAAGAGTAAATTATAATTACTATTTAATTTTCATCAAATTAACATTTTAATCCCTTTATTTTGATTTTTTAATAATTTAGTTATTTTGTACTTTAATTTTATATTTTTCCATTAGTTTTTTCATAAAATGATTAAAGTGATAACAAATATAGTTGTAATATAACTGATTAAATGTATAAATTTAAAAAAAATTATGCATTCAGTCAATTATTTTGTAAAAATAAATTAAAAGGTTTGTACTTTAAAAAAATTGATTGAACAATTATAACTTTTTAAGTTTATAATTTCAATTAGTCATATTGTGATTATATGTATTGCATCTTCAGCGATTTCGCAAAAAGCTAACCTGAAGATACAAAATAAAGGACATAAGAACTAAATTATTAGTAAAATCAAAATAGAGAGAATAAATTATTGATTTTGCTAAATATAAGGACTAAAATGTTAATTTGGTCAAAATCTAGATATTAAATAGTAATTTATCATTTTTTTTGTAAATATATATCACTTTTTATTTTTATGTAACAAGATATATTATATGCTATAAATAACTAAAAAAAATCCATTTTTATTTTTAAAAAATAACTTCTTTTTTTCTAATAAAGATATATAAATGTACCTAAACGGGAATTAACAAAGTTACGATATTGCCCTTTATTCTTCTTAATTTGGGATTAGTTTGGTAATTTTGAATAATTATTTGTAAATTAATAGAAAAATAAATTTATAAAAAAAAAGAAAAAAAAATCTTAGAAAGAATAGAATTATTAGAAAATTGTAAGATTATCAGTTTTTAAACTGAAACGCTGAGAAAAATAGCTAAAATATAGCTAAAAATACAAGTAGATAAAGTTTTGTTTATTTGTAAATTGACGTATAAACAAAAATGTAGAGAAATATAGCTAAAAATAAAAGGTTAAAAAATATTTTAATTTATTTAAAAAAAAAAAAAAGAAAAATGGTGAAAAAAGGGAAAAAAACGTTAAAAGAAATAATAATTAAGAAAGACATGTTAGTGGAAAAAAATATATATTAGATCAAATGCTACAAATAACCTTAGCAGATTTATAAGGTTAGTTGAATCATATACAAATCAAACCCAAGATTAGTGAAATTATAAATAAATTCAACTACTAAAAATGTTCGTAATAAGATTCAATTTCCATTCTTGTTTGTGACTTTCGTACTATTTATATAGACTTTTTTGCATAAAATTTTTTTATTATTTTTTATCACACATAATTTAAAAATAAGATTGAAAATTGTTGTAGTTTTCATGCAGGTTCTACACTCTCTTCTGAATTAAATAAATATTGATATTGCAAGGAATGACTTTTGCTAATAGACATGTATTACACTTTCAATTTTATAACTATTTATTAGATATAAGAATTATGGTTATCAATAAATTTATAATCATGATTTTTAATAATCATTAAATTGTGTTGATTGTAGATTTTTTTTAGTAGTTTGTTTATTTAATATTTTTGTCAGCT
>CAOJBK010616294.1:0-11817 GCA_948294925.1 Codiaeum variegatum | reverse complement strand
GAAGTAGACCAAAGCTTTGGAAGTTGAGAACACTAAGCTCGAGAAACATTTCCAGTGGACCAACGAGGCTCAAAACTCAAGTGAGGTAGCTGATATATACGTGAAGAAGTTGGACGCCTTAGTGGAGAAACTTCCCCATATATTGAAGGATGAGGTTTAATGGCATAACATCGAGGTAGTCCTGAGAGGTGCTGAATGGTATAACCAAGCCATAATCTCTGTATTCAAGAAATTTCTAAAGCAAGGGCTCACTTTAACCACTTAGTTATAGTAGGAAATGTGACAGACATCCATCTCTCCGAGTATGTAGGTTTTGAAATGTTTAGGTTAGGAAACTCTACGTTTTACATAGACTGCGCCAAATGATGAATTGTGCTTGAATACGCTCTTTGAGGTTGACTCCTCTAGTTGGATTTGAAAAACCTACACTAGAAAAACACTGGTCAGGGGTGGCCGGACGTTTTGTCTGGCAGTAACCCTCCGACGCTCAAGTTAGGATCTTTATATAGAGTGAAAATAGCTCTCAAAGATGGAAAATTAATATTCTTTTGTCTTGATTTGGACTTACCTATATGAGGCTTTGAATGAGTTATTTATAGGGTGAAAACCCTTGTAGTGGGACACCTGTCCGTTCATGGCGTGACCAACAAATGACTTCAAAGCCTTGTGACACCTGTCCTTAGTAGCCCTCCGAACTCCAAAGGGTAATAAGACAAACTTGTTGGAAGCTTGGGGATCGGGAGAAACTAAATGTGTTAAGGGGTTCGAACGAACTTAGGATAATTAGTTAGGTCCGAACTTGACTGATTCCGAGCTGTATCAGAAATCATCTTAAATTTAGAACTTTAATTTGTCTCTTTTATTTCACCATTCTATTCTAATCAAAAGCAAATCTATTAACAAAGAATTTAAGCAACCTAGAATGACTTTACGGTAACAACACAGAAGCTGTCCAAGACACTGGAAATGATGCTAGCAATTTGTAGTGGATGTTTTGTATTGCACTGGAAAGACAACTACAATGACTGTAACTAATTCAGCCTCAAGATTCCCTTAATACGATCCGTTTTTAGCAGTAAATGAGCCATATAGTTTGTTGCAATGATTTACATAAATTAATCTCTCTATTGCAGCTTGTTTCATTACTTGTGATAATTTGCATAACTTCCATTGCTCAAAGGTTATTACAAATTACTAAAGAGAATTGAATTCTAGACCATTTATACCTTACTAGTGGGAACATTCAGGATCTTCGATGTGGCCAAGAAAATGTCAGGAGCTGGTTTCAAATTCCCAAAAGCATCTGCTGACACAATAGTATCAAACTTGATAAAAACAGGTTAACAAAAAAAAATGAGGATAGAAGTATTATAGTTCTACATTATTAACTTAAAGGTGTAGTTATGTCTCGTATTTGGACTCAGTTCAAATATGCTCAAGTCAATATAAATTTGTTGGCGTTCAAAAAAAGAGCAGGTTTAGTCTCTGTGATTAGAGACTCAAAGAGCTGTTTAATTGTAGCAGTAGTTTCTCTCTTTCTCTTTATTCTAAAGCTTTACTTGCTTAATAATAAATGGAAATATTACTATTTTGACCTTCTCCACCCCTTGTTTATCAATTGCGTTCTTGTCTAAGTTCATTTGTGCTGTTGTAACCACAAGTGAGCCCCGTTAGAGCCAAGTGATTTAGCATTGACATTATGACACTAATTAATTTGTTGCTGATTGATTAATAATTTCTCATAACTATAAATTGAATTTTTCATCAGAATTAGTAGTTGAGTCACTAGTTCTGAGTAACACTAAAAAAAGTTAAAACTAATTCTGAACTCAATCTTCAATTGATGTAAAACTATAAAGTTTGAAACTAAATAAAATAAACTTCCGTAGAAAATCTTAAGGAAAATGATAATATATTCAACAGAATTTTAACTAGAGAACTATATATGTAAATACCAAGAAGTAGAAAGATAATTACATCATCAACCATCGGATGATACCACACAGATTTTCCAAGTACTCAACTGCTACATATTCTCCTTCTACAAAACCAAAAGATTTAGAGTTTGAAATTAAATTAATGTGCAAAAAAATTTTGTTTCACAGGATTTCAAGGTGACTTAACCAGTATGAAATCAGCCATCTTTCATGCATTAAAAAGAACTTCAAATTATTTCAATTAAATTGTAAAATAAATGAACATAAACATGAACACTTTTATTACTTAGACATTAGATGTTACTAAAATATAGAAGAGGCAGTTTCTACATAGCCAAGTCAAAAACATATATTTAAGATAAAAGGGAATGAAAGGGAATTTTAGGAAATGCTTCTTGTAAAGGATTGAATGAAGACATTAAGCATTGATTAGCTTCAACAGAAGCAAATACATAAGTTATGTTCATTAGTGAAAGAATAATAAGTGTTTAATTTTGATTTAAATAATAAAGACACTGATGGGATTGATCCCAATCAATGATATTGAATTCTTTAAGCAGTCTTGGGTCTAAATCTGATGAGCTTTGGTTCAAGGACATGCAGTCACAAAAGGACTCGTTCGAGGAGGCTAAGCAGGTTGCCTGGCAATGGTCCTCTGACTTCAAGTCATTTGGTGTTTTTAGGGAAAGTATTCTCTCAAGTGGGCTCTTGAGGTTTTAGAAAGTAAGAAGAAGAAGTTTAACATAAATATGTCTCTTGAGCGTGGAGGGCTTTATATAGGGATCTCCAATTCGGAGACTTGCCAGAGATCGGATGGCTAAGGAGGCTCCTTGGGGAAGAAGGGTACCATTAGATCAAAGGAAGTAATATTGGGGTTGAGGTGTTAGAAGGTGATTAGCCTACCACTTTGAATATCCTCTTTTGTCTTTGTTTGCCAGTACCTTGAGATGGTTATGTGCAGAGGAGGCCGCCTCCTAATGAGTGCGTGATGTGTCAGAGTACATGCTCCTATATTGATGTACCATGGTTCCTAAGCCAGTTTGTCCTCTTGCTCCAGACCAAGTCCTTGGTCCTTCCGAAATACCCTTGGTCTGGGGCTTCTTATCTGGTGACTTACTCCTGGGTTAGGTTGTTTGCTAGGCTCTTTGATTGGTCCGGATGAGCCTAGTCCACCAAAGAGAAGTCCTTCCCTTTGTTTAGGCCTTTCTTTTAGATCCGAGCCTAGTTCCATTAGTTGGCCTGATTAGCCGGACCCCTATCATTTGCCCCCCTATTCCCTGGGAGGCAGGTCCCGACTTCCCTGAGAATAGCACATTCACACACGATCTCCGTAGTGATCATCCGATTAACGGTCTATCGAACCAATCCTCCAAAAGTTTCATTAGGGCTATCCGCCCAAACATTGCTTCAATCACTTATCTGATATGTTATGTCCCATCGGGAAATGCTTCCCCAATTAACTACACCACAACCATTTTTGCTACCTCAGGCACGATTACTCCTAATAATCATTGCAATTTATTTCAACTTTTAAAATTACTTCCTCTAATCGGCCAAGGGGAGGGGTAGTGTCCCCTTAAGACATGTGTCTCCCCTTCTAGATCCTTTTTTGGCCTATAAATACCCCATATATTGCCATACTCTTCTTCACCTTACTTCCTATACTATTACTCTGCCAAAATTTCTCAAGAATCCTTTCTTTTCACTTTCTGTACTTCCATTTTTCTAATTTCACGTTGCAAATGGCTTCTAATCAACAACCACAATAAGTTTTTGAGCAACAATCCAAAAAGAGAAAGGCCCCATCTAAGAAAAGGGGCAGAGATGCTGAGGCTGCCATTGTTGAACCTACTAAGGTTGAAATGGCAGAAACTAAACTTGCTAAGAAGAGCAAGAGGGCTCCCCCTACTAAGGACTCCTTTTCTAAGGACGAAGATTACAAATGAGTTCTTAATAACTATTGGTGAGACTTGGCTCTATTGTTGTCTAAGGGGTGGGCATTTTTCAAAAGTAATCACACTAACACCCTTCACAAACCACCCTATGCCCAAGTCATGCCAAAACCGAACCACAAGGTTTACACTCCCCTAGCGAATATGGAATTGCCCAAGGCCAGCAGGCATTATGTGGTATTTTTAGAGCAGTTCAAGAATGGGCTGCTATTTACCCCCTCTTCCTTCTTTGTGGATTACTTCAAACGGTTCAATCTGAACTCGCTGGTGGTGACTCCCAACACCATCCGAGACATGTACTACTTTGAGGTGTTATGCTACGCCTTGGGATTTTTAGAAGTTAAGGTGGTGATGTTCCAAATGTTCTTCCGGATTCAACCGGTGACTGACACACCGAGGATGTATATGTCGGTTTGTTACAATAAGAAGGCTTGTTCTGTGGCAAGCCAAACAAGATGAAGCCTTGGAAGGACGCCTTTACTTTGATCAATTTTGTTTTAACGGATGGGTTTGGATTCCCTGGGTCCCTCCAACACCTCAAAAAGAACCTGCTAATCTACAAGAGAACAAAGAGCTCTTTGAAAATCACTATCTATGCCTAAGGGCCATAGTCAGGCGCAAGGTACAGTATTACCAGTCGAGGCTGTTAGACAGTAGCTTCTTATTTAGGGTGGATATATCTCCCTCTCCAGTGGAGACATTACAGACTTTATCGGGTAAGCTTTTCACTGAACCTTTCCTCCTTTTATCTTTGGGTTGTATCATTGCTAACTTTTTAGTTTTCCTGTGCTACAGTCCCTATAAAAGATGCGTAAGATTGGTGCAAGGACAAGTCTGATAAGATTCTCAGCACAATGTCCTATTCGCACCTTCGGAGTTACAATCCCATCCCCATCTAGGACTTCACTATCGGGCAGCTGCGACTTTGAATCAAGGATAAAGTGTTAAAGTCCCTGTCTTATTATACCTCAGAGAGGGTGGTATATCATACCCTTTACAACCTTGTGGAAAGGGGAGATGGGAGCAAATCCAACCATTTATTCACTGAGAAAAAAGAAATTCAAGCTATGGAAGCTCCACCACCCCCGGTCCTAATTACTATGCCAGAGGCTTCACCTCCCAAGCCTGCTTAATGTAAGATCCTACCCTTCAAGGCTCCCAAAGCTAAGATGCCCATAAGTATTAAACCCATGTCGTCCTTAACAAAGCTTGAATGTATGAACTTTGACTTATCTTTTGGGTTTGAGGAGACCCGTAGATACAATACTATAAATGAGGAGGTAAAGCTTAGATTTGAAGAACTGATTAGGAAATATGAGATCCTCCAAGATATTTATTTGGCTGCCATCCACTTTATAAAAGAAACCTCACCCAACAAGGACCACTTCTGGAATCTATGACCCTTTTGTGGGCAGGGGTTGTAATTTGTTTAGATAAAGAGGTGAGCATCACCTAGGCTACTGGCTTTCTTAGGACTTATCAAACATATTCAGTAAGGAGGACGCCCTAGGGCACAGAGTCCAAACATCCCTTAGGTGAGACATTTGCCTCTTCTGCCCCTTCTAATTCTGGGAAGCCTCCTACCGGGCCCACTGCTTCACCCTCTAGTTTTACAACTCCTAATGACTCCAAAAATCCTTCCCAAACACCTACTTCTACCCCTTCTATGACTGAGCAATTCAATTTTGTAAACATCCCTCTAGATGAACTTTCTTCCTCTAGTTCAAACTTTGAAAATGAGGCACGTGAGAAGGATACTTTCAATTTTTACACACATCCACCTTAGCCTTCCTTTAACTTGAAGTCCCATAAACTGTTACAAGTAATATATCCTAAGGTTAGGAGGGTGAAAAGGTCCATTTTGCGACCTCATCCCCATTTTATAATTTTTAGGACTAAGAGGCTCGCAGGTTAAAAGTTAGATGATCTTTTTATTTTATTTTATTTATCTTGATCTGTTTTTTCTATATTTATTAACTTGTTTATTCTTTTTAGTTTTCAGAGGGGATTGAACTTGAAGAGGAGATGAATCAACCTCCTCCGATTGAGGTGGGCGTCTTGTTTCCTCCTCATCTCACCCAAGCTACTGCCATATAAGGGACTTGATAATGGCCATTTGTACTTAGTTTTTGCATAATTTCTTGGCCATTATTTTAGTCCAATTGCATTTAATATATTTATTTAAGTGTGTTTTCAGCCTATAATTATTTAATTGTCGATCCAGAGGTAAATGGAGTGAAGCATCGAAAATGGAGCGAAAATGGAGCCAAAACATAAGAAAAATGGGAAGTGTGGCACCTCACGGCCAATGGTCAGAGGCGTGAGGATTTCCCGTGACCCAAAAGACAAAGCATAATTTTAGTCCAGTGAGTAGCAAGTGGCTCACAGGCAATTTTCACGCTCGTGAGCATTGCCCGTGACCACTCTGTAGCTCACTGTTTCTTAAGGGATTTCACAGGCTAATCTCACAGGAAATGTTCACACCTATGAGCATTGCCTTCGATTTTCTAGCACTATAAAAGCCAAAACATTGCAGAAAGATAGGAACTTTTTTACTATTCAAGTTTTCTGAGGTTAGAACCCTAGAACAGTGAATTTTTTGAGAAAAAAACATATCAAGAGTCAAGGTTCGAGAGAGATTAAAAGATTAAGACCACGATTTCATCAACATTTCCTTAAGATTCAACAAGGATAAATAGGGTTTGGGTATAGATGTTAAGAAATGACATGGAGTTCTTAACTCTTTTCTCCTTCTCTTTTATTTTTAGTTGTAATCTTATGGTAGTTATGAACTAAACTCATTTAGTCTACCTAAATTAGATGAGTATTTGATATTTGTATGGATTAATTAACTCTTTTCCTCAATGAATGTTTAGGTTTTCTTCAAGTATTGATTTTGATTAATATTGATACACTTTTCATCTTTAATGCATACTTGTTGATTATTATTTATTGCCTATTCTTTGCTAGGGATAGCCAATTTAGGTTTTGAACACTCAGAATCAATTAGGTTTGCTATGCTTGCTAGAGATAGAAGTATGGATGCCTAGGGTTATATTTATTTCACTTATTCTTAATGTTGTTCCTATTTGATTGGTTGTGAGAAGAGATTCCCAACCCTTACTTAGGAATTAGGGTTTGCTTGTTAGATAAAGACTCAAACTTACATCTTGTGTGGAAACCCACTTGTTGATTGTCTTGGATTTCCATTGAATTATATTGATCAAATTGCATGATTGTATGGTTTTGCATTTTTTTTATCATGTATGAATGTTTGAGATCTAGAACAGCAAAATTAAGCACAACACAATACAAGTTCTAATTGCATTTGATAGGACTTAAAATTTGAGGAAATTTTTTTTAATCACTCCCATAGACACTAGTTTTCACATTTACCTTTTGCTTTTTGGTTAAACTTAAGCCATAGTGGTTAACAGTAGGAATCCACTTGGCACGGTTCCCACGACTAGGTTCTAGGGCGTTTAGTCCCTATTAAGTGTCTAGTCTTTTTCTTTGGCATGATTTAGGTTAAGAAACTAGAGCTAGTACCTAAGTTTTTGGTTGATTTTCTTAGGAAACGGAACAAATACGAAAATATTATGCACTCATGAGAAAAAATGCCTGAAAAGAAAAAAATAAAGGACTTTGAAAATTATTTTCATATTTTGCTGGTTTCATATTGTGCAAAGCAATTTCTAGAAAGAGAAACAATGAATAGTGCTAGTAACTGGCTAAACAAGTATGTGACTAGTTGAGTAACTGGAGGTCGGTGCCACAAAGCATTTACCTTTGTGTCAAAATACTAGTAACAGGTTTAGCTAAGTCGAGTCCCTTAAACAATTAATAAAATTCATGAGATGCACACTAAGCAAATAAATAAAGTTTCCAATTCTCAAGAAAGTTCGATCGAATGATTTGGGGAATGCTTAGGTTGAGTAACTTAATGGAGCAATTATTTTTGAGATTAGATGTCCGATTGTGTGATTGAACCACCTTAGAACTAAGTTATGATAGCAATGCCTTTATGGATTCTGAACTTGATTACCTTGTCCTTAGTTTAACCATGAAACTAAAGGATTGAGAAACCTAAGTGCCTATGTTACTGATTTTTACTCTTTTTGTTTCTTTTAATTCTTAAGTCCTTAATTATTGCAAGTGGAATATGTATTTGGATTGTGTTTAGGTTTGCTTGAAGACAAGCAAAAGGTTAGTGGGGTGGGGGGGGTATAGGTTGATAATGGCCATTTATACTTAGTTTTTACGTCATTTCTTGGCCATTATCTGAGTCTAATTACATTTAATATGCTTGTTTAAGTGTGTTTTCAGCCTATATTTGCTTAATTGTCGATCCATAGGTAAATGGATCGAAATATCAAAAATGGGAGCAAATGGAGCTAAAACAGAGGGAAAATGGGAAGTTTGGCACCTCACGGCCAATGGTCACGAGCGTGAGGATTGCCCGTGACCTAGAAGACAAAGCTTAATTTCAATCTAGTGAGTAGCAAGTGGTTCACATGCAATCCTCATGCCCGTGAGTATTGCCCGTGACCCCCGAATTTCCAGCACTATAAAAGCCAGAACATTGCAGAAAGATAGGAATTTTTTTACTATTTAAGTTTTCTAAGGTTAGGCCCCTAGAAGAGCAAATTTTCTAAGAAAAAACACATCGAGAGTCAAGGTTCGAGAGAGATTACAAGATCAAGATTAAGATTTCATCAACTTTTCCTTAAGATTCAACAAGGATAAATAAGGTTTGGGTATAGATGTTAAGAAATCACATGGAGTTCTTAACTCTTTTCTCATTCTCTTTTATTTACAATTTTAATATTGTGGTAGTTATGAACTAAACTCATCTAGTCTACCTAGATTAGATGAGTAGTTGATATTTGTATGGATTAATTAACTATTTTCCTCAATGAATGTTTAGGTTTTCTTCAAGTATTGATTTTGATTAATATTGAGACACTTTTCATCTTCAATGCATGCTTATTGATGATTATTTATTGCCTATTCTTTGCTAGAGATAGAAAGTTTAGGTTTTAAACACTCAGAATCAATTAGGTTTGCTATGCTTATTAAAGATAGAATTATGGATGCCTAGGGTTATGTTTATTTCACTTGTTCTTAATGTTGTTCCTATTTGATTGGTTATGAGAAGAGATTCCCAACCCTTACTTATGATTTAGGGTTTGCTTGTTAGATAAAGACTCAAACTTACATCTTATGTGAAAACCCACTTGTTGATTGTCTTGGATTTCCATTGAGTTGTTAATTGTCCATTCAAAATATTTAAATACGAGGTGAAATCTAGGTAGACATTTTCTCTTTAAATCTTTTCCCTGTGTTTATTTTTTTGATAACTGTCAAGTAGTCAATTTTAGTTTTAAAGTTTAGTTTAGTTTTTAATCATTATCCAAATAATCAATAGTGAGCTGAACAGTAGTCCAGGTGATTGAGTTAGTGTTTGGTTAAGTAAACCATCCAATCCTTTAGGAGAATGATACCGGCATTCACTGGTTATACTACTTTGTACGACCCTATACACTTGCAGGTGTTGCGGTGGAAGCGCATTAGGACTTAAGCTCCTAACACCACTCCGTCTTCAACTACTCCGGATGCACTGCTTATTATTAATCCAGAGACTGTTAAGAAGACTGCCCTTACTAGAGTCTTAATCATTCCTTTTAATCCATCAGTTACACCTACTACTGCTCTAGCCATCAAGAAAGTATTTTACCTCCTTTCTTGAATGGATGAGTTCTAAAAATTCATGGTGGGACTTAATCCATTGGAGGCTTTTGCTACTAAGATCTCCCCTAACCTTACTACTGTCGGATTAAACTTTCTGGTCATTGTTACTGAGGAGGTTCAACCAACCGGCTCCGTCGATGAAGAAATACATGTCACCTAGACTGAGACGGAGATCTTTGAGGGTCTTGATCCCCTTAGCGCTGGGGAGACTCTTCCATCAACCTCTTCAGCAGAATAGATCCTTCAAGCTTCATGAGGGACCCCAGAAACTATAGATTCCACTATTGTGCCATCCCAGGTCGCCACCACCACTTCTAAGGATAACATTATCTTAATATCAACTTCTAGCACGGAGGTTACCACTAGCATCATTTTATCCTCCTTCGTTCCCTATGCCTTTGCCTTGGGGAGCCTGATTTGGACTATCCCACCTCCTATTTTGGCCTTGGGTTTGGGGCTGAGTATAAGTTTTTCATTTTCTCTATTTACCTTTCTTGTTAACTTTTGTGTTCCCCACATTTTTTTTCTTAGAAATTTTACTGCAGGAGAATATTCCACAATAGGAAAGGTTGTAATCCGACCTTCAAGTGGCTTGTGAGGAAATAAGGTAGGTTGTGGTGTAG
Organism: Codiaeum variegatum; assembly: GCA_948294925.1. Classification (NCBI taxonomy): domain Eukaryota; kingdom Viridiplantae; phylum Streptophyta; class Magnoliopsida; order Malpighiales; family Euphorbiaceae; genus Codiaeum; species Codiaeum variegatum. Next base: position 1,554 of record CAOJBK010616294.1, on the reverse strand, counting down.
GCTGGAGAATATTGTAGTTCTTGGGTGGAGGGACGTAAAAGAGTGGATCATGTATAGGCAGATCTTTGTTTGGGAAAGGAGAGTGAGAAAGCAGCTATCGATGAGGTGGGCAAGCCGAAAGAATAGGTGGAAGCTCTAACTTCTTCCACCAATTAGCTGAAGGATGCCCCCAAGGTGGAAAGGGATACCCTTGATGAGAGAAAATCCAAGCTGGACCAGACCCTTGAAAGGAAGCAATGGCTACTTAAGGAATATGCTCGAGTCAACCAAACTTTGGAGTTCATGACTTCCCAGGCCAACGCTTTGGAATTCGACAAGTTAAGCTTGCTAGAGAACTATCTTTAATCAGATTACTTCCATAAGCTAAATTACACTAATAACGCTAAAGATTTAGCCAAGGGATATAATTTGGCTTTGTCTGAAATTCAAGATATCCATTTAAATATCTTGGAATAATTCCCCCTATATAAGGAGAAGCTAGGGAGGGTCAGAAGGTTCCTCCCTTAAATAAGTATGTGGAAAGCTTGAATTCAACCATCACTAGCCTTCATGAAATAAAAGAAAATCCTCCCCTTTCATCTGGCTATACCTCCAAGATTAGGGGTTCTGAGGAAGAATTTCAAGGGAAGAGGTAACTTCATCTGCCGTTGTGGTTGTCCTGGATCAGGCAGATTCTTAGGGTGGCTCAAGCCTTTGTATATCCATTTTGTATCATAGTTTTCAGTTGTATATTTTTTGTATATATTTTAGAACTCATGTAAATTTTCCTTTGATAGAAATGGAATTAATTTATTCTTTAATCTCTTGTTGTCTGGTGATTGTTGCACACTTGTTATTTTTATTTTATTCTTTACTAACTTCTCTCATCTAAAGAAACTTTTGCCTTAGTATTATTTTTCAAAGGCTTTACCTCTTATGCAAGGTTTTTTCCTTATCAGGGGGATCACCCTCCTCCTTGGTGAGAGGAAACCTTGCCTTATCAAGGAATTTACCTTTCTCCTTGGGGAAAGGTTTGGTTTAGCAAAGGTTTAATCTTCCTTCTTAGGGGAGGACTTTGCCTTAGTAAGGATTTTACCCTCCTCCTTGGGAGAGACCTTACCTTAGAAAGAATTTTACCCTCCTCCTTAGGGAGAGACCTTGCTTTAGCAAGGATTTTTCCTTCATCTTTGGGGAAGGACTTACCTTTAGCAAAGTTTTTACTCTCCTCTTTTAGGAGGGACCTTTCCTTAGCAAGGATTTTACCCTTCTCCTTATAGAGGGACCTTGCCTTAGAAAGGATTTTACCCTCCTCCTTAGGGAGAGAGCTTGCCTTAGTAAGGATTTTTCCTTCCTCCTTGAGGAGAGACCATGGCTTAGTAAGGATTTTTCCTTCCTCCTTGGGGAAGGACTTTGCCTTAGCAAAGGTTTTACCCTCCTCCTTAGGGAGGGGACTTGCCTTAGCAAGGATTTTACCCTCCTCCTGAGGGAGAGATCTTGCCTTAGTAAGGATTTTACCTTCCTCCTCAAGGAAGGAACTTGCCTTAAAAAGGATTTTTTTCCTATATATAGTTATAT
>CAOJBK010616215.1:0-11915 GCA_948294925.1 Codiaeum variegatum | reverse complement strand
AAACATAAAGAAAATTAAAAAAAAAACATTACTTGCTGAATAAGTAAAAACCCTAATTTTGGAGGCCGAAACGATGGAATTTGGCCGAAATACGGCGGACCTCACAGCAAAACTGTGACTTTTACTCGCAAGCCCGTTTCTGATAAAAACCCTCACAAAAATCATCAAAATCCAACACTTCAGACTTTTGGCCGCAACTTGGCGGAACGGGCCTAAACGCTGAATTGGGCATCCGCTACTTCATCTGCATCACAATTGTTCATTTTTCTCTTCATAATTAAACTTTCCACCAATATAAACTTATTTTTATGACCACTTTTTCATCGCATTTGCTTATTTTACTCATCTTCATTGTTGAATTTCCTATCAATACAAGTCTATTTTTACGACCACTTTCTAATCGTAATTATTTGTTTTATTATGTCTTTGCCACCAAAATTTAACATTAAATAATTTAACTAATGTTAAAATAGCCTTAATCAAATTTAATTCATATAAAGAAATTTTCATACTTCATAAATAAGAAGCATGTATATATCAATAAAATCTCCATTGAGAACTAGTATAAAAAAAAGTACCACATATCTCTAAGTAATGATCTCGCATGTATCTCAATGTTCCTCGAAATACCGCAAAAAAATAAATGTTTCTTTTTAAAAAAGTGATGTAACTTATCCTTAAATACTAATAGTGTACTATCCATAAAATTGAAGAACTTGATGTCTCGAACAATATGCACAAAAAAATGAGTAATCAATTGCATAAATCACAATCAACCTACAAAAATTAAAACTATAAATGTTAATATTTGGTTGTAAGCATGGGGTTTAATCTGTTATTAATAATTAAAAAGAACATAAGTGCAAGATAAGAAAACTAATGGTCTTACTTTAATGACCAAAGAAACTTGGCATTCGAAAAATTTACATGCCAATTATATTGAATTCTCTAGGAATAATTAACAAGGCTGATCCTATTGAAGAAAATAATCCCACATGGCGTTGTGCCATGAAAAATGCACTTCAAGCCAAAAATAAATATGGTTTTGTAGATGGCTCAATTAGATGTCTGACACCTGGCTCACCGGAAGAACAAGCATGGATCAATTGCAATTCCATGTTTGTTTCTTGGATCTTCAATTCCTTACATCTGATTCTACATAATAGTGTTGCATACTTTGTTACAGCACATGAGAAATGGAATGATCTTGAAGGAAGATTTTCACAAAGTAATGCTCTGCATGTTCATCAACTAAAAACTAAGGTGATGAACACATTACAACAAAACATGTCAGTTTCAACGTAATACACCAAACTGAAAGGAATTTGGGATGAATTAAGCACATACTCACATATCCCAACATGCACTTATGGGTCTGCTAAAGCACTTACAAGAAAAAGAGAAAGTGCATCAATTTTTCATGGGTCTAAATGAGAAATTTAGCATGGTACATTCAGAAATTCTAAATACTAATCCATTATCCTCATTATCTCGTGTTTGTGCACTTGTAGCATAAGAAGAAAGACAACAGATGGTGATGGCATCATGGTTACCTTCAATTGAATCGACAGCCTTCAATGCCAGCAACATGAGTCACAAGCCTACTAAGAACTGAGATCTTTGCAACTTATTCTGTAAGCAATGCAAAAATACCCGGCATACAAAAGAAAATTGTTTTGAGCTGCACGACTATCCTGTATGGTGGGGCAAAGGGAAGACGTCAACTAAAACTAAAATGGCCAATAATGTTCAACTTACAGAAGTTGTTGAGAGTAGACACATGCCGCATCAAGGGTTGACCATAAAATAGTATGCTCAACTTATATTTATGCTTAATCTTGAAAAGAATCATGGTTCTATAACCAATTTTGTGGGTAAGACAACTTCTTTGTCCAATTCAACAATTGATTGGATTTTGGAATTAGGTGCCTCTGATCAAATGGTGTGTCATGCTAGTGCCATCACCTCTCATAAACCTGTATCACATTATCCTATTACAATCCCAAATGGATCACTTATTCCAGCAAAGTCTTGTGAAGATGTTTCCCTTCACCAATCAGTTACTCTGAACAATGTTCTTTATTTGCCTTCATTTATATGTAACTTGATATCTATTAAAAAGTTGACAAAAGCTCTCCACTGTGTTGCTCATTTTCCCCTTTTTTTTGTGTCTTACAGGACCTAGCCATGAGGAAGCTTATTGGAATGGGTGATTTATAAGATGGACTCTACTATTTGCAGGCAGTCAAGTATCCTGTTACAATAACCAGAGTCGCTTATGATTCAAAGCACGTTATGGCATCAACAACTTGGGCATTTATCTTTTAATAGACTATCTCTTCTTAATGATTTAGGTCCATTTTCAATTAAGTCTTTTAATAAATATTGTGACTCTTGTCAATGAGCAAAACAACTCGGAATTCTTTACCTATTAGTTCAATTAAAACTAATGAAGCTTTTAAGTTAATCCATTGTGATGTTTGGGGTCTTTATCATACACACTCTTTGTCTGGTGCCCATTATTTTTTAAGCATTGTAGATGTTTATTCCAGAACCACTTGGGTTTACTTGCTTAAAACCAAATCTGAAGTTTTCTTTCGATTAACATCCTTTTTGGATATGGTTACTAGACAATTTGGGAAACATGTTAAACAAATTTGCAGTGATAATGGAACGGAATTTACAAACCATAATTTTCAACTTTTCTGTCAACAACATGGAATTGTAACTCAGTTTTCATGTTTCCATTCACCCCAAAAAAATGGAGTGTTAAAACATAAGCACAAGCATATACTTGAGGTGGAAAGAGCTTTGAGGTTTCAGGCCAACTTACCCATCAAATTTTGGGGAGAGTGTATCTTAACCGCAACATACTTGATAAATTACATTCCAACATCATTACTGTCTGGGAAAAGTCCCTATGAAATTTTATTGGCCCAAAAGCCAGCTTATTCCCATCTCTGTGTGTTTGGGTGTCTTTGTTATGTATCTGTTCTCTCGCAACCAAAGGATAAATTTTTAGATAGGGCCAAACCTTGTATTTTTCTTGGCTATCCATATGGTCAAAAAGGGTACAAGGTATATGACTTAACCACTCACAAAGTTTTCATGAGCACATCTTTTCGTTTCACCATAAGAACCCCACACCTTCAAATAGTCAAGATCCTCCTACTATACCCGTGCCCTTATCTGCACTTGACCTTGAAACAGTCCCCCACCTAACCAATTTCTTCATAAAAAAACGATAACATTGATGTCCCTTCACCAACGAATGTCTTTCCAGAAAATATTGAACCAGAACCTCATTCACCCATAAATGCATCTCCTTCGGGTGCTACTGAACAGTCCCCATGCCCTTCACCACCACAATTACCTCCTCGGTCTAGAAAATTACCTTCTCACCTTCAAGACTTTCATGTTTACTTACCTGGGAATAATAGGTCTTCTCCCACCACTTCTAATCATGCCTCCTCAGGTACATCACATCCTTTAACATCTTTTATTTCATATTCAAAATTTAGTTCTTCACATACTCATTTTTTAATGGCCACCACTCAACATGATGAGTCAAAAACTTATAAACAGGTTTCTCAAGATAACCGCTGGTCAGAAGCAATGAATAAAGAATCGCAGGCACTTGAACAAAACCATACATGGACCTTAGAGCACTTGCTGAATGGGAAGAAAGCTATTGGGTCAAATGGGTCTATATGATCAAGTATCATTTAGATGGTACAATTGAGTGATATAAGGCTCCTTTAGTCACCAAGAGGTACATAAAAGTTGAGAGACTTGATTACTCTAAAACTTTTGCACTGGTTGAAAAACTTACCACAGTACGGTAAATCATGGGACTTACATCAACTTGATGTTCATAATGCCTTTTTGCATGGCGATCTTCAAGAGGAAGTCTACATGTCTCCACCTCCTGGATATTTATCTCCTGGTGATAATTGAGTTTGTCGACTACGTAAATCCCTATATAGTTTGAAATAGGCATCACGTCAATGGTTTGCCGAATTCTCCATTCCTCTTCTTCGATTTGGCTTCACTCAATCAGTGGCAGGTAATTCTCTTTTCTTGTATCACAAAGACACTACGTTCACAGCTTTACTTGTGTATGTGAATGATGTTGTTATTGCTAGCAATAATGGCCAATATACCACTGCTCTAAAAGCATATTTGGATACTTGATTTCATATCAAAGACCTTAGTTCATTTAAATATTTTATCAATCTAGAAGTAGTTCGAATATCTGATGTTGTTTTTTTGTCTTAGTGTAAATACACATTGGATATTTTACAAGAAACTGGCATGTTTGGCTTTAAACATACATCTTTTCCCTTGGAGCAAAATCATACCTTGGCATTGGATAAAAGTGAACTTCTTAATGACCCCAAGTCCTTATCATCGGTTAGTTGACAAGTTAATATATTTAACCATTATTCATCCAGAGCTTTGCTATTCAGTTCATATTTTAACACAGTTCATGCAGCAACCACAACAAGGACATTGGACAATAGTATTTTGCATTTTGTGATATCTCAAGTCTACTCCAAGTCAAGGAATCTTGCTTTCTTCGACTTCTAATTTCCATCTTAATGCCTATTGTGACTCAGGTTGGGCTATTTTAACTCTTATATGACTTTCCCTAATTGATTATTTTATTTTTCTTGGTCATTCACCTGTGTCATGGAAAGCTAAGAAACAAACTATTGTTTCTTGCTCTCTTTCCGAAGCTAAATATCGTTCCATGGCTACCACTGCTTGTGAACTTATTTGGCTTCAAACTTTGTTAAAATACTTGAAATTTTCTCCCACAATGTCATCTCGACTTCACTGTACAATCATGCTGCTCTTCACATTGCTGCCAATCCTATCCAACATGAGCATACTAAGCATATCGAAGTCGACCGCCATTTTATTCGAGATTGTATTAAAAGTGGATCCATCTATATTTCCCATATTCCATCCCACCTCCAACTTGTTGATATCTTAAAGCTCTCGATCATTAGCAGTTCCATTTCCTTCTTGGGAAGTTGGGCATCTGCAACCTCTATGTTCCAACTTGAGGGGGTGTATTAGATGAATTCAACCTTCCCTAGCTAGATGTACATTATTTGTATTCCTAAATTATATTTTTGAGCTAATTTGTAAAACCAATTTGTGCTCCTAATTTAGGCTTGTAGCTATCAAATATTTGTTTTCCTTTTTATGTACCAAAGTTCTTGTACATAAATGTTTTCACATCAATTACAAATACAAGAGAGAAAGTTTAACCATCCTCTTCTAACTTTTGACCCCGCAACTTTACAAATGAAAAAATCCAATCGAGAAAAACCAATTCCAAGAATATTTAACTTAGGGGCAAACAATATTAAGATTTAGAAAAAGGATTACAAAATTAAGAGAAAATGGAATTAAACTCAAAAGCTTTTAAGATAGACAAAAATGAGACCATGCAATTAATTCATCAACCCCGGAAAAAAAATCAGAGGCTTAAATATACTTTTATAGCTCTTAGAAAAAACAACAAACCATTACCACACAACATTCTTAACTTACAAAACCAATCGACCATCATCAAACACAATAGTCTAAACTTTTAGAGCAAAGTACAAAAAATGGTCTTGTGGTTTAACGCATTTGCAATTTAGGGTTTGTGAAATTTTTTGTGACAATTTTGGGTCTGTGGTTCAATTTGTTAGTAAAATAGGATTTTTGCCCACTTTCATCTGATGTGGCACTAAGATGGCATCAATTTCCATCTGACACCTGTACGCCACATCAGTGCCACATTGAATGAAAATAAACAAAAACCCTATTTTTCTAATAAATTGAACCATAGATCCTAAATTGCTACAAAAAATTTCACATATCCTAAATTGCAAATACGTTAAACCACAAGACCCTTTTTTGTACTTTCCCCAAACTTTTAAAACTAGAAGATTAGGGGAAAGTGCATCTTTGCCTCTCAATTTTATCATAGGGGACACTTATTTGAAAATTTTGCTAATAAATTGTGACAAGGAAAAATGACATAAACACGAGTTAGAGAGTGATTGAGTTTCAAAAGTACATGACATGATAAACTAAATAGTTTCACAAAAGCAACTGGCCGACTTCAGAATCACATTAGCAATAGATGAAAGAAACAAGAATGAATGATTCCTTCCTGGAATCACCTGTCAACTCTCACAATTTCCTAACTCAATCTTGTCATGCAATCAATTCAAGTCTATATGTGAACTGAGAGTTGCTTTCAAGTGTCATTGTGTTTTCATTTTCTCCGTGTTATGTTTCCTCTATGTGTGTGCTTTGGCAAATATGGCATTTTAATTGCATACTTTCACAAACAATTTGAGAGAGAGAGAGAGAGAGGGGGGGGGGGGGGGGTGGAGATAGAGATAGAGAGAAGAATTTGCATTCGACCTAAGTTGTTGAAGGCTTCGTACCTTTTGTTTTCATTTTTTCTGTTAATTTTAATGTTTAAAAATATAATAAAAGCCGGTCGTAATTGCCTCTAAAATTTCAGTGTACTAGCGCAAAATGTCCCACTCAAAATTTTGATCCTTTTATGAGGAGCCTATACACTTTTACGATGAGATACAAGATCCATCATAAATATTAGTATCAATTACAACCAAAAAGGAAATCTCGTCACAAGTAACATTTAATTACTATGAGTAACACACCTAGTCGTAATTTTTTGGTCGTAAATAAGACTTTTTCTTGTAGTGTGTGAACTCAAAATTTTCTTCACAACTCCCTTAATCAAGTCAAAAAGGTTGCTGATGGTGGGGTTGAGCATGGTTCAGTCCAAGGGGATGAGGTAAAAACCAGTACCATATTAAATTAAAATTTCTATAGAGTATAGTATGATTCTCTCCATAAGTCCAAAAGTTTTTAAAGCACAGCAATAAAACGGTCCGATAATTATTTGATACAATGCTAAAATAGTTCGGTATTTTGGTCTAGTCCAGTAATCCAAAATGATATACTCATCCTTATATTTATGATATAATTTTAATAGATTTATTAAAACTTATTTATATAATTGATATAACAATAGATCTAATTTATATGTATAATAGATATAAATGTTGAATTACGAATGGATTTTACATGTATAACAATCTATTAATTAATATATACTAAAACAGAAGACGTTGATGTCAACATTTTCTCCCATTACACTAAATTTTATTTTACCAAAAATTGTCATATGTCCTTTCCCTCCTAAACATATTTTATCAAAAGTCGACATGTATAGAGCTATGATAATTTAAGAACTTTTAAAATAAAAATAAATATAAAAAATTAAAATGTTTAATTTTAAAATATATTAATCAATTATCTAAAATAAAATTTAAATTGTATGAAAATCCTTATCATTATATTATATATAACAAAATCATTGTAATCATTTAAAAAAATTCAAAAACAATATCATGATTAAATTAATTATTTATAAATAAATAATTATCTTTTTTGTCAAATAAATAATTATCTATTGAAAATGTCACAAAAAAAATTCATATGATTTCTATTATATTAAATTCTTTTATAATCATATTTACAATTAATTTTATTTTAACAATTTAAATAAAATAAATAATAATTGTCATTAACTTAGTTCAAAAATAAAATATTTAATTTTTAGTGTGGATAATTTAATCAAATAGTTATAATATAACAATATTTTTAATATGATATTTTAAAATTTTATTCTTTTATCTTTATTGATAAGTTTAAATAATTTATTTCAATATATATATATATATATATATATATATAATTTATTTCGGAAGATTATTATGTTTAGGTAATATTAATAGATTAAAAAATATGAAATGTATTTTAAATATTATATTCAAAATTTTTAATTTTAATGCATATATATTATATTAGACTATATATATACTATTTGTCATTATAATTAAGCAAAATAAATTTCTATTAAGTTATAATGACAAATAATATTTCAAATGAAAATTTATTAATTTTGTGTAATTTAAGGGGCTCTACTCTCAATAAAAATAATGAATTTGAAAATAAATAAAATTTGATTTAGACAAATAATATCACAAATCTAACCGTATGAAGATTTATAAGTGGTAGATGACTCTTCTCTCATAAAAATGTTGAATTTATGAATTCAGTTTACATATAAATATATTCAATGTTCTTGTAAATATTGTTCATTGTGTTTTCTATTCTATTTCATCCACCAAAAACATAATCGAGGAAGAATTCTATAAGGCACCAAGTTCAGCAAATCGATTTTGAACAAAAGGAAATAGTGCAATAATATTTGATCAATCAATTAATATTCTAAAGCATTGAAGTCAACAATCACTATAAGATAAGACATGTTTATAAAGATTAACACAAATATGGAAAATTGGAATTTTAAATTCAGAATTTACACAAAGATATACCTTATTTGAGCAGTAAAATATAAGATAGCACAATTAGAACTTTAAGATAGTACAATTAGGAGCGTATTGTACACCCACAAAGCTCTAAATAAGTGGATTTATTTAATTCAGTTGTGATCCAATACCACAACTTCACCCTCAAAAATAATGAATGTGCAAAAAGTTCATTCCATAAACAAGGAATTCTCTATTACTATCCTTAAAAAAATAAAAATATTTGATTTGGATTACTTATCCATATCTCACCGGAAATTAATTTTCACACAGAGATATATACAGTATAATAATTGAAATTAAAAATCCACTTGTTAAGAAACGTCTTTAGGAAAGTCCGCTTTTGAAAAAATTAAATTAGTTATATTAACTTGAAATTTTAGTTGTACATATCCATATCAATATCATTTAGTTAATAGATAATTCAATAAGAATCTTGAATTTATCATCACCATATGTCCCTAGAATGAACTAAGTGCAAAGTAGGTGATGCATGTGGGTTTGGCCAACGTTTGATTAGAACGGCTCTGGTCGAGCTAGAACAGCTGCACAGAATAGACAATGGTCAGGGGTGGCAGGACGTAGTGTCCGGCGATAACCCTCTGACGCTCAAGTAAGAAATAGGTTCTAAACAGAAAAGTTCTCAAGAAAGGAACTTAGTATAGCATTTGGGTTGTGAGGAAAATATTACCTCATTTGAGTTGTTGGGGACTGTATTTATAGGGTGAAATGTTGAAGGGGACACATGTCAGATTTGGGTACTTTGCAGTGTACCTCTCAATGGGACTGACGACACTTGTCTGTTGTGGTACCCGAACCTGCGAGGGTCATAAGAGACAAATCTTATTGTGTGTCTGGAATTCGGATAGGACCAGGATGCCACAGGATTAGATCATGATCCAAGTGGGTAGTTGAAGCCGAAGCAGATCATGATCTAAGTGGGTAGTTGAAGCCGAAGCAGACCAAGACTGAGCGATATCAATAGATATTAACAAAGACAAAGTAATTTTTGAAAATATATATTGATGAATTACCATCTCTAATGCCTTCAAGATATTTGCCTTGGCAATCAAATTGTATGTGGTATTAGTAAACATCAAGACCAAACCTCAAGGAATAGAATTATACCCAATTATTATAAAAATTATTATTTCTTCGTTGCCATTTCAATCAACAAAAATCTAATAAAATTGAATAAAATAGACCCAATTATTGGACTAATAATAAAAATTATTAAGAGTATGGGAACAGGATAGTTCCTTGGATCATACCTTGATTGTAAGCAAATTAAGAAGTATCAAAATATATCAGTACTCTATGATCCAATTATTTATTTATTGATAAGCACCTTCCTTAACAACTTCTCATATCTGAGTCGGAATCGAATTAAATCTGGATATCTGCACAATGAGTAACAATGAACTAAGAGGGTCGAGCGTGTTACCTGGCAATGACCATCCGACGCCCAAGTCAGTGATGAATTTGTATGCTTTAGACTCACTATAAGCCATTTAAAAAGTATATTTTTGGTAATTTTTAGGTTTAGTGGACATCATAGGCTATTTATAGTAATTTCTTGGACCACGTGGCACGTTGTGAATGGTCCACGTGACGGCCCCGGCGCAGAGCACGGCATAATATTTATCAAGAAAAGGGACACGTGTCATTAATAGGTCCTTAACACGTGTCCGAAGCAAAAGGGCGAAGGTGACCATCGAAGTGCACCTTTGAAGTATTCTTCCAACCTTCGGTAAGTGGCCGAAGCCTTCTATACCGAAGGTGGATGCCGAATGTGTCATGGACTTGGACTTCAGCCTACTTGCTGAGGCTTTTGGATGCTCTTTGAGGCCCAGAACCTTTAGGGCCATTCTGGATATACCCGTATCAGTGGCACCCTTTGTTCATAAGAGGTTGAAGGATTTCCTGATCTGAGTCCTCTATTTGAACAAGAATTTTCCTTCGAGGTCTATGGCTTCACTCTTCGCTTCGTCAAGGCCTTTCATGCAAAGAGCATCTTGTCTGCATGCCACATGCCCTATTTTATTTGAAGTATTCTGCCACGTGTCACGCTTCGGTCTGCAATGGTTGAGAAGATGAAAGGTCATCTAGAAGGTCTTTATATACCCCTGTTTGACCTGTCATTTTCTACTGTTTCCTTCGATCACTACAAACTCTCTCTTCTTCTTCTTTGCAAATTCCAAAACTTACCAAGTTCTTGCTATCCAAATGGCTTGCACTCATCCTGCTCCTGCTTCCAAAGCTAGTTCAGTAAGCATAGAAGAATTCATCATTAATTCCTTGGTTCCTGCTTGGCAGCGAATCGTGCCCAGATCTAAAGTTAACTGGGAAGCTCTCCAACCCAACCTTGAAAGTATTTCTTCTAAAGTTTCCTTCATTTTTCCATCTCCTTCCCACCGCGTCTTCCATGAAGATCCAGCACTGAACATTCCCGTTGGCCGGAGGGACTATGTCATGTTTTATGACCATATGCTTCGAGCCTCACGCCTAACTCGATCCTGGATATCCATAAACTTGAAGTTCTCTGCTACTGCCTTGGGATTCTATCTCCCTCGATGGAACTCTTCCAGATGTTCTACCAGTTTGGGTCCAGCCAGAGCGATACTGGAATTTTCATGTTCTTGGGGAGGCCCAACAGGAGACTCTTTGCCTCTAAGCCCAATAAAGCTTATGAGTGGAAGCGTAGGTTCTTTAGGCTCCACTACACTGGTTCCCGCGATGAGGGGTTAGGCTATGATGGTGATTATCATGAACCCCACAAGCTTTCTGCCAACCCTCCGCTCAACGAGGACGATAGGAGGGACCTTCTCTCGTTAATCGACATCGGCGGTCTGGTTAACTTAGAGGGGTTATGGCGCAGTAATTTCCTCGTTGATAAATATGGGCTTCACACCGCTCCTACTTGTGTGGAGGCCTTGCTGGGTAAGTAATAGAAGCTGAGCTAATCTTAATGTCCTTATTTTTTGACTTTTTTATGCTTATTTTTGCAGAAAAGCCATTGAAGCCAGTGAACGAGGACCTCTGGCTCATGCTTAGGATGAAACCCTGAAGGATAAGGCCCAAGCGCCTCATCATTTGCTGCTAGGGGTGATCCCCGTGCAAGACCTCCAGACTGGCCAACTTCGTCCTCGCACCAAGAAGGAGATTCAGAGAGCAATCCTTCATCTAAACCTTCAGGAGGTCAACTTCCCACATCTGGCCCCCTTCTATGATGATTTGCCGGCTACAGGGAGCAAGAAGGCTTCATTTCTTCCTCAGAAGGACCGTTAATAAGCAGCCCCTCGTCCTGCCCCAAAACGAAAAATTTCAGAACCGATTGAGGGCGAGGGGCCCCTCACCATTAAGGTGGCTAAGCAGAAATTGGAGAAGGCTCTTAGATCTCCTCCTGTAATAAAGATTAGGCAATCAAGGCATACTCAAACTCCAGTTCCTTCTACTCCACCTGCTATTGAACCCGCTCAC
>CAOJBK010614202.1:0-11383 GCA_948294925.1 Codiaeum variegatum | reverse complement strand
AATTAAGCCATTGCCTCAAAGTGAAAACTTTTTTTTCTAGATTTCAAACCAAAAATTAAACAATTAAAAGCATAAGTCAAAATTTTAAATTCCCCCCTCCTCTCTCCTCCCCTCCCCCCACCACCACACACATACACTCACATTTACTATACACATTGTCCCCAATGTGTTAAAATGAAAAATTAAAAACAAAAAAGGAAAGGGAAAGAAAAACTTGTCCAAAAATTAATACCATTGAATCACAAAAAGAAAAAGCAAATAAGCTCCATGCATCCTTCTCTATATAGTAAGTCAGTATAAAAGAAAGAAAGAAAGAAACATGAAACACATATAAGTTATGCACATCCTATAACATAATCCAAAAAAAACAAAAACAACAAATAAAATATTAGTCATTAGTACCAAAAACACATAAAAATAAAAGAAAAATAAAATAAGCTAAAAATAACGAAACTAAACCATTGTTAAAAAAAAGGAGCAAGAAATTGATCACTCATCATCCTACAATATCTCCTCCATATCGTCATCGTCGGAATCATCAGCAGAATTATCCGTAGACCTATCTGCCTCCTCGGACTAAGCATCTAAGTAATATTTGTACCACCTTATCGATTTAGGAGGTGGTCGGCTCGAGATATAATTATGTTCTATCTAAAACTTCATGCTTTCATTAATGAGCCATTTCATGTAATCTTGATTTCGGCCTAAAGATGAACTATTAGCTAATGATCTTAGTTCCTGTTATACCCAATGCATTTAATTTGACAAACTTGATGCTCAAAAGGCATTGATTTCTGATCCTTCTACCCTTGATCACTATATTCTCCACCCGGCAGACTTCTCCAATCGAAATAATCAATCTTTTTCCCTTGCACATAAGAGGGTGTATTTAGAGGCAGTGGTGCACTCGTACTAGATCCAACATAATGTGAAGGCATACTCAGACTAGCATCAGAAGTACAAGGGATACTAGGAACAACAGTAGTAGAAGTAGAGGGCATAAAAACTGAAGGAAGAATAGGTGGAAGTGTAGGAATAAACTCACCAGGAGTAGTCTGTGAATCGAATGGTGGTGATAGATCTGGTTTTGCATAATCCTTATCAAATTGCCAAATTTTCTCCAAGTCAATAAACATTAGCTTGCCATCAACTGTAAAACCATCTAGATGCTCCAAGTTACAGCCCAAATTTAGTGCCAAAGATGTCAGATATGTGCCTCTTGCTAAAGAACCATATTTTTTCTTTGCTTGATTGACAAAAAAATTCAACAAGAAAAAGGCAACATTCAAATACACCCCTTCTCTTAAATTATCGAGGATCATCCAATCATCGGTTTGCATATGCGCCATACTATTTATTCTAACAATGATAATGTGGGATAACATGTTTTGCATAACGCGCATGTAGAACTCCTTGTAAGCAGTGGCTTTCTCATAACTTGCATGAAATTTAGCATTGTTCCTGACGTGTTTTTTTCCACCAAATGTCCTTCTATTCATACTAACCCAATTAGTAATGCCCTCTTGATAAATTGGAGAATCATTCTCCTCTTGTGTATGCAACCCCATCAAATGACTGAACTTAACCACTGATACTGTGTAATCTTTACCATTAAGCCAGAATTGAACATCCTTGTTTGCATTAAACCGCTTACCTTCATATGCAGTGTGCAATAGAATTCCAATGTTAGTTGACAGTATGCGATCTTGTTGATTTTGAAAAAGTTTCTCCAGTCCAGGAGTTCAATATACTGGCTCAATTCCCTGTGGACCGGAGTATGCTCCAAACTAGTCCAATCTATCAACCAATGAGCAGAAATAGCTTGTTTTCCAAAGCTAAGAGCCTCTACTGATCCTCACAATCATCGAATTTGAGGTTCCTATGGCCAACAATAAAAGTGTCATTGATCAGTCTTAGTGGCATAAGTGGAATGGAAGCCTCCTCCGTACTAGATGGACACGCTATCTTCTTCCCCTTTAGTTTAGCCACTATCTTCCCTTTTCTCTCTTTATCCATATGCAAATCAAGAAAACAATCCCAAACTAAGCATTACAAATGCAATCACAAGTTAATACATATAATCTTTAGCCTAATTAAGCAATAATAAGCATTAATCAACCAAAAACCACATGCCAATGCCAACCATTGATTAAAACAATCTTAAAATATCATTTAAGTGCTAATTCAATGATCAAAGCATTAAAATTTCAGCTAAAATTTCACTCTGGCATTTTATCGAACACGTGGTAGACAACGTCATTAGACAAAGATTAAGTAAAAATCTCATATAATTACACCCTCCAAATTAAAAAAAAATAACTCAATTGAAGTAAACAAACATGCAATTAATCATTCTCAATAAAAACTATGGGCCCTAAGCATGTTATATGTAAAAATTAGGGTTCAAAGTCAAAATACTTCAATCAATACATAACCTTAATTCTTATATGTGATCAATGGGTATAGAAGAGTTTAAATTAATCTATTATGCTCATCCCATTATCAAATAATTCAAACTCTACCCCAAATCATGCTTTTATTCACTTTAAATTAAGAATTACGATTTTAAAGAAAACTTACTTGATTTTAATTTGAAAGATAGCAAGAGAGATAACTTTAATCCAAAATGATCCTCAAATCAAAGTTTTGAAAGGGAAGAAAGATATTTTGATAGTGATGGGGAAATTATGTTAAGAAGTAGAAGAAATCGTGCAATGGGGAAATTGTGTGTAAAGGGTATGTAAAAGTCGGTTTCAGGTTTTGAAATCCTTTTTTACCGCGTATTAAAAACTGAGGCGCATAGGGTTATTTTTCCATGCGTATGGGCCATACGCAAAGAATTCCACCAATGGCCCATTTTCAACTTTGTATAGAGATATGCATGAGGCTAATTCTTAGTGGCATGGTCTCATGCATGGCCCGTGCTAATCTCTATGCTCAAAACAATCAAACCCCATATTTAGTGTAGTAATGTTCACGAGGTAATTTGCCTCTACATGACCTCATGCTTGAAGCATGTTGACTCGTGCAGATTATTGTTTCTCACAAAATTAAAACTTACCTCTCTTAGAGTAAGGCACATGGGGCTTATTGATGAATGTTGATTTAGTGATTGTGTTGACTCTGCTATTAATGATATAATTAAGCAACATGTCTTTAATTATGAGCTTGAATTTGCACTTATAATTAAGGAATGAACTAAATCTATAGTTCCTGAAATTGTAGATTATTTAGATAATCTAAATAAAGCTGAGATTGTTGATAATGACGAGATTGAGACTTTAGATGTTTCATTGAACCAAAGTGTTGAGAAGGAAACCTCTCAAAAGTTAGAGCTTAAAGAGATCCTCAAACATCTAAAGTATGTTTTTCTAGGTAAGATAAAATATTTTCCTATGATTATATCATCTAAATTGAGTAAGGAAGAAGAAAAAAAGAAGTGGTAGTTGAACTTAAGAGACTAAAACAGGCTATAGGTTGGGGTTTGAGTAAACTTAAGGGTATTAGTCCTTCCACTTGCATGCATAGAATAATTTTAGAGGAAGAGGCCAAGCCAAAAAGGGACATGTAATGTAAGTTGAACCCAACTATAAGTCAGGTAGTAAAGCAATAAGTCCTTAACTTGTTAAAAGAAGGGGTAATTTACCCCATAGCTGATACTAAGTGGGTTAGTCCCATTCATGTAGTTACTAAGAAAATGGGGATCTTTGTGATGAAAAATGAGAATAATGAACTAGCCTCCACTAGAATAGTGATGGGGTGGCACACGTGCCGTATCTTGGCATGCAGTATCTGCTAAAAATTAAATCTTTGACAAAACTAATCATAACATTAACATCGTTCGTCTGGGTAGGAATTGCTTCCACCCGCTTTGAAGAATAATCAACACCAATAAGAATATACTAAAATCCAAAAGAAATGATAAATAATCCTATAAAATCGATGCCCCATACATAAAAAATTTCAACCATAATAAAGTTAGTAAATGGCAATTCATTCCTTCTTCCTATATTGCTTACTCTTTGGTATCTATCACAATGTTTGTGATAAGAATGAGAATCTTTAAACAAAGTAGGCCAATATAAACCACTTTGGAGTACTTTTTTAGTAGTATTTTTTCCTTTCAAGTGTCCACCACAATGAATATCATGACAAAATTTTAAAACACTAACATGCTCCTCTTCTGGAAAACATCATCGGATAATTTCATCTTTGCAAATTATAAACAAATAAGGCTCATTCTAGAAATAAAATTTGCAAATATGAAATAGTCATTTATTTTCTTAAAATGACATACCACATGTAAGATAATTAGTTATGTCAGCAAACCATGGGGTTTGTGACAATGAAAATAATTGTTCATCGGGAAATGCTTCTAAGTCTTTGGTGGTGTTACTTAATTCAGTTTCATTATTGGATGAGAAGGGTAACCTAGACATGTGATCTACAGCTATATTCTTTCTACCCTTCTTATCATGCATTTCACAATCAAATTCCTGAATTAATAGCACCCACCTTATTAATTGAGTTTTCACATGTTTTGTTAATAAATATTTTAAGGTTGAATGATCAGTATAAATTATGACTTTGAAACCAACTAACTATGCCCTAAACTTATCTAATGCACAAACAACAACAAACATCAATTTTTCAGTTATTGTATAATTCAATTGAGGACCAGAAAGGGTTAGACTTGTGTAGCATATTACTCTCAAAGTTTTGTGAACCCTTTGTCCTAAAACAACCCCCAATTCATAGTTAGATGCATCACACATAAGCTCGAAAGGTAAAAACCAACCCGGGGCAACAATAATGGATGTAGTAGTTAGTTTTTCTTTCAAGGTATGGAAAGTTGTCATACATGCATCATTGAATTCAAAAGGGACATCTTTCCTTAATATGCTACTCTGGTTGGCTAATTTTGGAGAAAGGCTTTATGAATCTCCTATAAAAATTGGCATGACCCAAAAAACTTCTTACCCCTTTTATAGACGTGGGAGGGGGTAAATTAGTAATTAAATCAATTTTAGCTTTATCAACTTCCATACCTTTACTAGAGACTATGTGCCCAAAAACTATGCCAGGATCAACCATAAAGTGAATTTTCTCCCAAATTAAAGTAAGATTGCATTCAATGCATCTTTCCAAAAAGGAAACTAATTATCCAAAAATAGAAAAATTCATCCATAAATACCTCAATATAATTATCAATCATGTTTGAAAAAATGGACATCGTGCATCTTTGAAAAGTCACCGGTGTAAAAACAAAAAAGCATACGGCTAAAAGCAAACGTGCTAAAGGATCACATGAAAGTCGTATTGGCTTGATCCTCCGGTGTAATAACCACTTGATAATAACCTAAAATTCCATCAAGAAAACAATAATATGCATGGCTGATGAACTTATCTAAAATTTGGTTGATGAATGGCAAAGGAATGTGATCCTTTTTAGTGGCATTATTTAATTTTCTATAATCAATGCAGTGTGCCACCCCGTCAATGTTCTAGTGGGGGCTAGTTCATTATTCTCATTTTTCATCACAAAGATCCCCATTTTCTTAGGAACTACATGAATGGGACTAACCCACTTAGTATCAGCTATGGGGTAAATTACCCCTTCTTTTAATAAGTTAAGGACTTATTGCTTTACTACCTGACTTATAGTTGGGTTCAACTTACATTGCATGTCCCTTTTTGGCTTGGCCTCTTCCTCTAAAATTATTCTATACATGCAAGTGGAAGGACTAATACCCTTAAGTTTACTCAAACCCCAACCTATAGCCTTTTTTAGTCTCTTAAGTTCTACTACCACTTCTTTTTTTCTTCTTCCTTACTCAATTTAGATGATATAATCATAGGAAAAGATTTTATCTTACCTAGAAAAGCATACTTTAGATGTTTGGGGATCTCTTTAAGCTCTAAATTTTGAGAGGTTTCCTTCTCAACACTTTGGTTCAATGAAACATCTAAAGTCTCAATCTCGTCATTATCAACAATCTCAGCTTTATTTAGATTATCTAAATAATCTACAATTTCAGGAACTATAGACTTAGTTCATTCCTTAATTATAAGTGCAGATTCAAGCTCATAATTAAAGACACGTTGCTTAATTATGTCATTAATAGCAGAGTCAACACAATCAATAAATCAACATTCATCAATAGGTTAACTTTCCATATGTATTGTGCCATAGTTTGTGAAATTGTTAAATATGGAAAATACAATGGTGTGACCCAAAACAGACATAGTTAATTTTCCATGCTTAACATCAATAATAGTATTAGTGGTTTCTGTAAAAGGTGTACCTAATAAGATATGCAATTCTGACCTATTAGTTAACCCATCACCCATCTCAAACATAATAAAATCAACATGCACAATCAAACCCTTAACCTGAACTAGCACATCCTCAATAATTCCCTTAGGGAATCTCAATGTCCTATCAGCTAATTACAAGCACATTCAGCTCACCTAAAATCAGTTGGAGAAACAAGTCATAAGGCATTAAATTTATACTAGCACCTAGATCAAGCATGCCTCTAGCCTCTTCTCCATTATCTAACTCAATATCAATTACAAAACTTCCAGGATCTTTGGCTTTTGGATGTAACTTATGTTTTAAAACAACACTTACTACCTCTAAAACAATAATCTTTTTCTCTAATTCCAGCTTACGGTTTTTAGAATTAAGTTCTTTGAAAAATTTTGCATTAGTTGGAATTTTTTGGATTACATCAAGTAAGGGAAGATTTATACTTACCTTTGATAGCATCTTGAAAAGCTCCTAAAATTATTTATTATTCTTGCCTCTTTTGAGCCTTTCAGGAAATGGAATAAACGATCGATAAGGATCAGCCACCTTATGAAGTTTTGAAGGAGTTGGGCACTCCTTCTCTTCCTCCTTCTCATTGAGCACCTCATTATGCTCCTTGTTATGCTCCTCCTCGTTACCTGCATCACAAAGGTTATAACCGACATTATTATCAACAACCACTTCTAAGCACCATGATGGCCTTAGCTTACTCCGGTTGACTTGGAAGCTTTCCTCGTTACTTGTGCATTTGTGTTGCAATTTGACCCACTTGGATCTCCACTTTCCTCATTGAAGCCTCTATAGAATTAAACCATCTATTATTTTCCTCTTGAGTTTGGGTACTTACTTGAATAAATTTATTTAGGGTTTCCTTCAAACTCAAATTTCTAGGTTATTGTTGAGAACTAGAATTTTCTCCTTAATATGGCCTCCTTTGCATGACTTGAGGCACTTGAGAATTATTGTTTCTACACCTAAAGTTAGGGTGATTTCTCCAACCAAGGTTATAAATGTTAGAATAAGGATTATTTTGAACCCTTAGCTGGAATTCCTTAAGAATTTGAGCTTCCTCAAGATAACCTTAATAGAATCGAATCTGGAAGCTCATACACTAGCACCATATCCATATAGTCCACATACCATACACAACTCTTGAACATGAACCAGTGTGCTAGCTTTCCCTTTTAGGAGCTCAACTTGGCTAGCTAATTCGACAATTTGCATAACCATGTCTTTGCTTTGTGATACCTCATGTGCAATGGCTCGCCTACCCTTTACACTCTTTTGCTAGGAATTAGTTCGAACAATTGATAAGCCTCATCAGGGGTAACCTTACTCATTGAACCTCCAGTTGCTTTATCAACTATCCCTTGGTTGTGATAAAAGAGCCCATCCTAAAAGAATTGATTCAATAGTTATAAAGGATAGCGATGATGTGGGCATTGAATTTGCATCATCTTAAAATGTTTCCATGCCTCATAGAAAGGCTCTCATCTGAGACAAAATATCAATCTTTTTACGCAAGTTAGCTATCTTTTGGTAGGAGTAAAGTTTTTGCATGAATTTATTGTAGACCTCTTCCCACGTAGTCAAAGAATCAGGAGGCAAAGTCATCAACCAATTCTTAGAGGCATCTTTCAAGGTTTAGGGGAAGCAACTCATTCTCGATTGATCCTTGTTCAGACCTTAAAGAGGAAAGTCTGAATAAGTGATTAAAAATCCCGAATGAAATTGAGGGAGTCCTCAATAGCCATTCCCATGAAATGATAACAACATATTATAGTGGTGGATTTAAGCTCATAATTCCTTGTTGCCTTGTCCAGTCGAATGTAAGAAGTAGCCGTAACAATGACCAACTTAGAAAATTCTTTCACAAGTCTCCTCTCTTCAGCCATGGTTATAAGTGGGTTAACTTGATTCCCGTTATCTTAGTTTTGTGGATCTACTACCTCAATCTCCCTGTTGTCTACAGGTAGATCTTGAATTGCTGGTAGGTCCTTCGTGTTATCTCTATACTCAGTTTTGATCATGTGCATGTTATCAACAAAAAGGACAAGTTCTCCTTCAAGATATCTTCTCCTGATTATAAAATTGGGGAAATAACAGAAAATAAAAAGAAAATAGCAAATAAAAAGATATGTAATTAGACAATGAAAAAAAGTAATAATGCCTCACAAGATTGTTTTCAAATTCCTGGTAATGATTCCAAAAACTTGTTTACCTGAAAATATACTAACAAATAGCGGCCGTAAGTATACGAGCTATTGTAGCATATGATGAGAACCAAGGTCGTATCTCTCAAGGATCTAAAGTTGTACAACTTTATTATTTTATTTCTTAGAGTGCAATTAAATTTAGAAAGGAATTTAAAGTTTTGTTTCGAAAAGAAAGTAATTTAAATAAGCAAATAATGAATTTAATGAATATGCAATTATATGAACAAATCTAGAGAAATTGATAATCCATAGTCTATGCATTATGATTTTGTACTGTTAACTCAATTAATTAGGTTTAACTCTCCAATTTTTAATGCAATTATTCAATTAGAACTTATTCTACTAGCTATTGCATTCATAGAAGTAATCTAAAGAAAACATGCATAAATCAAAGGAGTTAAGACTAAAACTTATTTTCCTAATTCATTTTAGAATCTCAATTGAATAGTTCAAGATTCAAACTTCCACTCTCGCTCCATCGCTTAAACCCTAATTTAATTAATTGGTGATCAAGCAATAAGTTATTAGAATTAATTCAATTTAATCAAGCAAAAGTTTAACCTAATTAATAAGTTAACAACAATCAATCATATCAAGACTACTTTATGCTTCAATCTCTAGACAACACCGAATTTAGTTCATGACTGGTTTAATTCTCAACATATCAATAATAATTCTAAGAGAAATCATGTTTAATTTCTTAATAAAGAAATTAAAGTAATTAAGTTAAGAAAAGAAACATCAATTAAAGTACAGAAAAATTTCAATATCCTTGGTGAAAATTCAACATTAATCTTTAACACAAACCAAATTGATGAAGAACAGCTAAAACAATGAAAAACTAATGAAAATAATCACTCAAAGTCAATCTAAAACAATTCAAAGCTAGTTCTCTCTTAAGAAATTTGCTTAGAATAGCTCGGACGAACTCTCTATATCCAATATATTAGTAGAACTCTATATATAGTGAAAACTAGGGTTTATGATGTCCAAAGCAATAAAAGAATCATTTTTTTACACTGACTCGGAAGGTTGGCACGACTCTTTTTAATACGCATACGAGCCCGTGCTGTTTTTGATATGCCCCGTGTGGATTCTGCTTCTCTGGGTAGGGAAAACTGTTCTCATTCAGTACAGTGCATGGCCCCGTGCCTGGTATGCACGGTCTCGTGCCATTTTCTGTAATATACAATTCCAAGTCTTATTTCCATATTAAAGTGTACGGGTCACCGCACGACCCCATGGTAGTTCAATATGTCTCATGCCATTTATAAATTCTTCAATTCCTTTAATACAGTAACTAGCACAACCCATACAACATTTGGCATCGTCTAGGAGGCCATTAGCACGACCCATTCCATCTCAAAACCTTCCAAAACACTTTAAAAAATCCTCCAAGTGTACTCACTCGCTCAGGAACTTAATCTTTTGCTCAAATATCTTCATTTTTGCACAGTTTCTTAACTTTCTCTAAAAATCACTTAACAAACACATCAAATGCAATTTTCAGGTAAAAATAAACTAAAATGTACAAGGAAAATATGTAAAAATAAGCACATAACACAAGTCCACTCCATTGGAGCGATAAGTTTGTCATATTGAAAGTCAAAATTACCATATTACTCACAATATGGAGAAAATGATCCCCCTTGATAAGAAGGAATCAGGACTATATGAACTGGATGATTAGCGCCATGATGGTAGATTGGGGGCGATGAGGATTTGAGCAACCGCGACCACCGCCTAGGTCCACATACCGGTATAAGATTTTTTCAGATTCTGAGTTCGAAGAGGAGGATTTGGTTGTGTAGGAGTTAGATTCATATGAAGATGGTGTTTATGTGGAGGATATTTCCTCCGATGATGATTGATGTTTTATCTCCTAACTATTGGTTTTCTTTTTATCTTTTGTTTATTTTTCAGTTTTTCTTTATTTGGGATATTTATAGTTTAATTTATTTTGTATATTTTATTTTCCTTTTTTTTATGGATAACTGTATAACCATTACCGTTTGCTTTGTGAGTTTTTGTTGAATGGTATATAGTGAAATTGCCAAACTCAACCTTGGAGCCATTTTGCAACGATTCAACTTTTTGGGGTAATTTTTCTTTTTTTCCCTTTCTTTGTGCTTTTATTTTTCTTATACAACACATTAGGGACAATGTGTGAAATAGCTGTGTGTGTGTGTGTGTGTTTAGGGGTGGGGGGTGGGGGTGGGGGAGTGTAAAGGGGATAGCTTATGCTTATTGATTGAATTTATATGCCTTGATTGTTTGAATTTTTAAAATCAAGCAAACAAGTTTTGAAATTGTATTGATGGTTTTATTATATTTGTTTAGCTATGTTTTTTATAAAAACATTTTAAAATTTGTCTATTCTTATAGGTCATTGTCTCAATTTTCTTAGTTATTGGCTGAATTTTGAGTTTGAAAATTTTAAAGTAAAGAGTTTCTTCGATATTATGGCATGATTGAAATTTAAAATTTTTGTTAAATTTTTTTAGTATTGTGGATTCCTTAAGCATGGTTAAAATTTTTTGCAAACATCTTTAGTAATCTTAGGAATTCATTGACATCTTTTTGAGATAACATGCATGGATTGCAAATAAACAAACAATTTGCACTAAAAATAAGTAAAGAGCTTTGAAAATTAACCCATATTCTGTTGGTTCTTGTTTTGTGCAAAGTAGAATAAAATTAAAGGAACTATGAATAGTACTAGTAGCCGACTGATGCTTGTGATTACCTGAGTAGCCGAGGGTCGGCATCGTAAAGTGTTTACCTTCTTGTCAAAATGCTAATGACTACGTCAGTTTAGTCAGGCTCCTTGAAATGAATAAAGTAAAAAAAAAAA